>LUCH01000592.1:25330-103511 GCA_013368495.1 Paragonimus heterotremus | reverse complement strand
ATCAGAAGTTATCGCTCTCTCGACAGTGATGAAACGTACAGTCGACATTGTAAACCACTGAACCGGACTGAGCCACTTGGGGGAGGTCTTTTACTACTTTTTAAAGCTCCAGTCAGTTAAGATTTTCGGTCCACATGCCATCCCGAAGTTTGCCATAGTTCACATCAAGTATAAGGCCACTTAGTCATGCATCGCGAACGGAAAACAGCAACCTAACCGGTTCATTCGAACGCACTTGTCACGACCATGTTGTTTACTGCAGGCTTCGCGTCATACGTTCTGAGGATATATAACCTTGTTGAGTTGTATGCAGAGGAATAATACCAGTCGGTTACCGATTTAAAGATGAGAATTTTGATAACTTCCGTAAGAACCGATGTATCTGAAGGCAGCAATTTTCTCAACGAATGAGCGTTAGCCAGAGGCATTGCCGTCGTTAGTTCAAGACCTCTTTTAAAATAATGTTATCGTCTTTACGAACGGAATGCGTGAATATATAACGAAGGCAGTATCATCCCATTCAGCGATTTCGGCGCTTTATTATGACTAAGTTCTGAGACCAAAGTGTATGCAAACTTGAAAGAGATTTAGTTACAGACCTGTTGCTTCTTCTCAATTCTTCCGACTTTATATTTCGTTCATCTGGTTTTCAGGAGCTTCTGGGACGGAAGCAGAACGCTACCAATAAAAGTGTTAATCGATTATCTTCGTGAAGCTTGAAGTAAATCATTTTTTCATACTAACTTTGTATCAAAATCAAATTCGATGTTATTATTATTGTGAGTCGTTTGAAGTGACTGTGTTAGTTTATGTAATATATCTCCGTGTTGCCTAAAATAGGAATAATCGTTAGACTATTTAACGCAACTCCTAAGGAACTCATTCCTATGGAGTAAGCATACCAATTTGTCCAAACCATCAACTGAGGGACTTATATGCTGTTGGCTTACATCATGTAGACTCATCTCACTGGAAGATGTTCATAACGGAATGTGACAGACAGACTATACCGGTCCTTTGCAAACGGCTGCTCCTGTCAGAACTATTTGTTCTCTAAGCTTTTTGACTCACACCTCTCTGACCATGTTTAAAGCACTTTTGAGCCTAATTGAGACATTCCCACACCAGACGTCACTTATGTCTCAAAGTCAGTCTTACACAACAATAGTTAAAGCCTGTTGGGTTCCCTTGTCTCAATAAATATATACACAATACCATTCCCTACTAAGGAATATCACAGTGTAGCTGTGTGAACTGGATGAATGGCCCCTGTGACGTCTAGAAATACAATAATTATCAGCGCTCCTTACAGACGGCGAAGTGTGACCACCCAGCGGAGTGTGAGGGTGTCATTAACACAGTTAGGACCAATGCGAACCTCGGCTTACTTCTACCGAACACATTAATCAACACTTAGTCAACAAGATTCGGTTGCTGCAAACAGCTTTGCTGCAACAAGAATCAGGTTACTCCCGTTGTTTTTCTAACCAAGTTTGTGAAAGGAAAGATATTGAGCAACTCCCACTCATTTGGGACGATTCTAGTAAACAACGTTTTCTGATGTTGGGTCGCCAGCCCTTTGACCAAAGGTAAGCTCACATCTACAAAATGGGCAGGAGGGGGTTCATTTCTTGAGATTACAGCGTCCAGCAGACCAATGATCACAGGCAGTGCTTAAAACTTTAGGCAACGGCGCAGGTGACTAGTTGGTGTGGTCTGGGAATTACTCAACCCAGCGTCCTAAGCGTTATTGTAGGTTACAAATAGGATTGTCACTTATTTTACAGATCGCCTGGACTTAACCTGGCTTCCTGCTATGCGTTGCTCAGATGGCGTAGTAAAGAGTCCGAAAGTTCCCGGTGGCAGCTGCACGTTTCTTTTTAATAGCACCCCATACCACCGTTCCTCGCGATCATCTCTTAATTTCTGTTACATTGCTAAGCGGGTAGTCTTTCGAACTGAAAGGTACATGCTATCGGATTTTATATTGAGGCGATCTTCAGTAAGTTTCTGCGATGGCATAATAAGCCAGCGGTTGACAGTTGAACGGAAAATAGCGTTATACGAAGCACTACTACACTTACGTTTTACATGTCGGACATATGCCCAATACGCATCAGTGTCGTTCGGTTGGCGAGATCCTAGAATAATAGCAAGAGGGTCCTGATGGGTATAGAACATTCGAGAATCTGCTGGTTTAGATACACATATTTTGTGTGAAGGCAAGTTTACCCAACTCCTAAGTGTGAATAATAGTGCATTACTTGGATCCGTTCGATGTTTCAGATTAACTGACGCTACTGGATACAGCCACACCACCACCAGTCGACGGTTAAAATGTCAATATTTCGCCTATGATTGACCTGACGATGGAGGTAGCTGGGTGACGAGAGTTTCAAACATACATACAAGAACTTGGGGATAACGAATCTGCAAAAGTATTCAAACACCGTTGATGGCAAGGTTGAATGCGCATAAGGGACAAATAGTTTTGTCGATCAGGCAAATAAATCACTCTGATGTACAGCTGACTGTAACTCTGGTTATGGTTTCGGTCGCGAGTGACAAATGAGGGTTCTTTCATTAAAACATGACGGTTTGTGGACTAACTAATTGTCGATCCATACATGTCTTGTACGGAGTAGGTTAGATAGGATGGGGCAACCAGCTGTTAAGTGTATGGCGAGAATTTTCGTCGTGATGGCTTGGTTTCACAGAACATCGGTCACGTTCTAGCTGGGCTTCAATGGGAAACGTTCTTCACCGGTTAGCTGCGTTGTCAGAAATAACACACAATCAGAGTCAGTGACGCTTCTGTGATGAGATCTATTTCTTTTTGTCTTTCAAATGTACCTAGCGAGTTCATCCATACTGAAAGCTTGGAGGACAATCCAACCTTTCGTGTGTCACCTCAAAGTTCAGTACGCCAGAAAAAACAAACAATAAGAGCCAGAATTAGGTGATTCCCACAACAATGCGAATTTAAGTTTAATTTCGGGAATATGAACGTAGTCACCCTTGTTCTGCGTCACATGTTCTAGATACCGCTGGCAGTGGTAACTTAAGCCTCTAGGCAAAAGAATTCTGATAGTAAAACTTAAAGTACCACACAGATTCTCGCGACTTCTAAAACCATAAGGATGTCACATTTTACATCGCTTTCCGCCGTTCCTTTTGACGCGTGCTCTGATCCTGACAGCAATGGTGGATAAAATCAATCCCGTGATAAGCTTTTAATGACACCGTACAAAATACTGATCTAGGCTCGTGTTTACACGAAGGACTGTTAAGGTTTTTTGTCCAACAAAAATTAACATTTTCAATCGTAAGCTCATAAGTCAGTCGGGGAATACAATGTTTTTCATAGGAATGACAGGAATGACCCACCTCCAATAAAACTACTTTGCGAAGTATATTTATGGTATATATTTTTCTTAAGTGAACAAACCCATTCAGACTCATACATAAGATGTTTTTTGGGTATTGAATTAAGACCAGTTCTTACATTCAAAAAAGGAGCAAACTTATTGACGCAAAGCCGGATTGTTTAGGCGTCGACTATAGAAACAATTAGTTAAATACGGAGGACAGATTACGGACAATCTCCACACATCATACACTATTATCGCCTATTTCCTGGTGTTATGATTGCGCAACTTTTACAACAAGCTTCAAAATAGGGCCACCTGAAGGTCGACGTCCTTTTTGGGGGTATATGATACTTCCTGATAAAGATAATCTTAGCGAAAACATATACATGAGGTTTACTAGAAACTAACGTTGTCTTGTTCAGTGTATGGTACTTTTGTCGACCGGGTTCTATACGATTTGAATGTCATCTCCAAAGAATTAATACCTCGATCGACAACACATTTTTTGAAAGGTGTTTCTCGTTGGAGGTATACTGTGTTCTTACTTCCTATATCTTCATATTAGTCCAAGCCGGCAGACTGCCTCTTCATTGTGTAGATGCAGTTGTTTGTTGCGTGGACTACATCAGTTAATATCAGTACACCCTTAATCAATAAAAAAATTTCGTTAATGTTCAGCCAGTTGGATATCATCAGTAATGATAACCAGTAAATGAGTTTTCCCCTTGCTCACCATCAAACTGATACTGCAGACCCAGTTTCGTTCTTGTTCGGACTTACTAATTAAAGAGAACGAGACTTAAATTGGCAGAAAAGTGCTGACAAGTTAAAATCTAAATTACTAATACATAGTGGTTGTGAAATGTACCGTGTATATCCACTCAAACACATGCTTTCAATCTGCACCAGTTACCACAATCATCCAGCCTCAAACGATTGTGCCCATGTTCCTGTGATTTGGGGTTTTGGGTAGTAATCTGAAAGTTGACGATTCGGTCATAAGTTTCGCAACCTAGTCTAACTGATGCACCCAAACAAGGAAGAAGGCAGTCGTATAATGCTTTCAGTTGAGAGGGCACAACAGAAAACGTTAACAGTATACCGGAACTCTATCCTTCTTGTCGTAGCTAGGGTACACCGACCTAGAGATAGCAATTATCCAGGTAGTGTCTACGTGACTACAAGGCGGATTGGTAGTCATCTGGTTGCATAGAGAAGCCTTTGAGAAACAGACTGTTCTCTGATGATTGAGAGCCTGAGGTTTTGCCCTAATATAACCAGATTGTATCAAAATAACCATGTCTGCGGACACCCTATAACTTTTCTCTCATTACTGTTGAACCTAAAGTGAGCTGCTAAACCGTCGATCTTTTGGTGGTTCAATTCCGTCTCGATGGACTCATCCAGGGTAACGTATCATGAAACGTCTCCTTCACGACGTAGATCATTCTGTGACAAATAACGTTCTTACCAATAAAAATTTTTACAAATAAAATTCGTCGTTGTGAAATTAGATTGTGTTTATTGAATGGATGTTAAAAGTATGAAGTTTGTCGGTTCAAATCTCAATATGGCCATGTCGTTTAACTGATACGTTCAAACAATGAGGATACCGGTCCCAGCAGTATCGGTTTGAAACCGAAAAACCAGTGACTTTTAGAGTGATTCAGTTCACTATTCGATAAAACGGTCGACCTTCAGTGTAGATAAGAATATGAGTATCTTGAGGAGTTTCCGTTGATTTCAGCTCACTCTCCTTTGTATGTCGAATAGGGATTACTATGGAGGGAACCCAGGAATGTGCAAATAAGCAGTACTCATTGTGTGAATTAGCAGAATCAAACAAATTGGTAATGAGCCCGAACAAGTCAATTGCCAATGAGTTTGAAAGATTTTGGACCAAGCAGACAAGTGCTGTTTTGAAAACTACAGGTTTAAATCCCGATCTCTTAAACCATGCAGAAGTCCAATAAATAAGCAGTTACCAGTAAATATTTTAGTAACGTTATCGTGAGTTTTATCTCGTTGTCTGTAAATCCTGAAAGTCATCATGACAGTCTTGGTGACAGTATCTAATAATTCCAGCGTGATTTTCTACAATGTCGTTTCACCATGTAGAAACTGCGCCCTATCAAATGACAAAAGTCCTCCAACAAGAAACCGAGTGTGTCATTCTGGATTACCTGGACACCTGTACCGGTCCACAAACCATGATATCACGCGCATCCAATCGAGATCGGGCTTCTACAATACTGTCCACTGCTTTAAGACAGCTGCACAGGCTAAACCGTCTACCCCTGAAAGAGTTGCTCTGTGATTTGATACAAGAACCAATAGAAGATATTCTAACGAAATCGATCACGTCTTGAACAGCATTTGCACTCGGAACAAATTCTGACGACGCACCCCTGGTCTCTTCGTTGAACCTACCTCATTTTCGTAATTGTTTCTAGTAATCTATGCTTGCTAATTTGTGATGTCAAATATTTATATTTCAGTTTTTGACGGTTTCTAACACTGCCGGTGAATATTTTTAGTCGGGTAGCACGTCTGTTTGTCTGTCTATCAGTTTTTATTTTTTCTTTCATCATTTCTTAAGACACATTTGTTTTTGATTAACTCTCACCTTATAAAATGGACTCATGTAACCTCAAATAGTGTCTGATATCTGAGTTTGTGTTTATGACGATCTCAAATGTGATTTTCCTTATCTTTGAGTGACCAGTATTGTTTTGAATATTCCCTGTTTGTCTAAGTTCCTTACATCCTCACCAAGCAAAGGATTGGCGTCTTCGTGTTCCATTCGATCTATCCTATCAAATGCGAAATTGACATCCTAGTCTTGCTTAATTTATCCCCTCTCTATACCTCCATCCATTTAAAGTGATCACTTATACGGCAGGGCAATCAAACATTTTTTATTTATCGTTCCACGCAATTTGTCCGGTGCTTTAGATGTTAATCCTGTATACTCCAGTAATAACTACCCATGTCTTTTTTTCACTGGTTCGGAAAAGATTAGAGTTATACTTTTTGGTCATCGAACTAATTAATAACAGATCGAACGACTCAGTTTAGTTAAGTTCGTTAAAGGAACTTTCGATTAGTTAGGTCAGAAACGTTCTTCTTTACGAACTCTAATATAGAGAGATGTTAACTATATTGCCAGCTAGTGGTATGGTTTAGGCACTAAACTGAATACTTCAGTAGCTATTGTAAGTAATAGTTAGACTAAACTAGCTTAACCTTCAGAATCAGCGTGTGTTGTTGGGATTGATTTTCTGTATTCCTGACTGGTCGTTTAGGTTACAGAGATCTGGTCAGTATATTAGGTTATATCGTTGGCAAAAACCCAGGCGAAGAGAGCTGAACATCCTGTTCCCTGCAGAGCAAAGTAAACGATCAACAGTCAACAAAATTAAACTTTAATGTTACTGTGAAACGTTGAACCTTCTAACATTTTGTTTATCTTTTGGCAAAGACAAGATTCCGATCGAGTTACTGGTCTGATACACCAGTTTCCAATCCGTTTGTAAGTTGGTCTCAGGTATATTTTGATTAATTTCAACTTTTGGGTGTCAAACTTTAACAAATTCACACACCTGTCGGATTCGTGCTGTCCAAAATATTGTCACATTTTTCAGGTTGAACTGCTGATATTTGCTTCTCGTATGTGCTGATAAAAGTCGTCTGTCGATTATGCCCTCTGTTAAACACTTGTGTTCTTGTATTTTCGTCTAGCTTTTATCTAGTTTGGCCAAAGAAGTAGTTATCTCACTGTCTGCGAGGTAGGTCATTGGGCGTATTTTATCTCTTCTCTCATGAGTTACTCCCTGCTTCCGAGGGTATATATCTAAGTTCCGCCCCTAAATTTGTGCTTTCTAAAGCGGCAAAAGAAGCTTCGCTGCCTTTTTTAAAATAGCCATTATGCATATTATGAGTTGTTTTACCTTAGGAAGTCTAAGGAGTCATTGTAATCCGCGATAAGATTCTTTGGTAATAGGCTACATATTAACATGTTCCAGTAATTGCTTACTTTTGCTCTCAGTAATTCCAATGAATTGTAATGTGTTCTTTTATGTTAAACCAAATTTTGCTACGTGCTCGCTTTGTTTTCAGATGGCTTGTAGGATGGTTATTTATTTCATTAGTGTGCGTTGACTTCTAGTGCTTACTTGTTCAATTTTTTTAATCGCACTTCTGATTTACTCGATAATAACTATGTGTGGTGCCCCCCAAAAATAATTCGGAAATATTGACGAAGGTAACTTAAAAAGTGTTAAACATTCTTTAACTGGGAAACCGTTTTGTGTATGTACTTCTAGAATAAGTCGTGAGCATTTTGCTTATGCACGATTGCTTCGTGAATGAATACTTCGATACTGTTACCATAATTAGGACGAAGTATAATAAGACGTTCAAAACAGACTAATCACATACTATTATCACAAGCCACTTTGTTTCATCAATCTAACTAACAAGTATCATCTACAAGAAGCCCAATACTGAATTCATAATCGGTCAACTAATAATCGTAACGGCTGTTGCAGAAAATTATTGTGCTGTGATTCTGCTGACCAAAACTTGTTGACCTTTTTCAGCCATCCTCACTAAAAAGAGAATCAGAGCATTTGCTCTTGTTAGAATCCATCCGTTCACGACCGGGAGTTGACAGTTCAACAATCAGACAGCCGTGTTGAAAACTGTATCAATGAATTCACATTAGGCACGATCGTGTTATCATGTGTAGCCCCCAGAAACACTAGCTTGTGAATACTGCTCAGTCTGTCCGGTTATATCGACAGGAGGCAAAATGACTGTTTCGTATCCACTAGCTAATAGTCTGACTGTCAGAATTTCTCAGTCAAGTTGATATCACAGTCTTCGTTAAACTTGCTTAGTAATGTCCAAGCTTACTACAAACTAGTGCAGATAAACTATAAAACGGTGGGCCTCAATTCTAACAGCGTTCTTTGTAAAGAGCTGTTAGAAAGATTATCTGATTATGAACAATACTTTATTTTACGAGAATTGTGATAACAAAAATTGCGTCAAGGAATAGAGAGGCTGACTAAACATGATACAAAAAAACTGGGTACGCGAATGTAGAAATGCGACAGGAAGCATTCCTACCATTTTCAGAAACTTGAACCCATCTTGTTTCCTTCATTGTCAAGTTGGTATGTCAAAGCACTATGGTTGTACCGTGGTGCTTCCATGGTTTCGTTCATTTCGATGCCTCTCAGATGACTTCTGTTACTCAGTCTGTCATCAAATCGAAACGCACAGCTGATCAGACGCATAGAAATATATGGTTGCATCGATCCATCTCTGTGGAGCGACCGTATTCACGCAGGAAACGCCACTTAAACTGGCTAGAAGAAACTTGACATCAGCCTGTCACATCGTAACGCCTCATTCAACACTGGTAACCAAAACATAACCTGATCGGCCTAATTATCCATTTGACAAGGTACTATATAGGCAAGCCAATTGACAAAATCAGAGTACAATCGTTAAACAGTTACAGATTGTGCATGTGTACGCATTTGTGAGCGGATGCGGTGCCATCTACTGGAAACAGAATAAAAAGCGTGTTTAAAATGTGCACGCAAACATGTTTGCCCCACTTGAGTTACATTGGGGCATTGCGCTTACATCGGTTTGGCCTTGGGTTTCGTCACGCTCGTGTTGAGGCAAACTATACATTTAAACTAGTAGAATGAGAAAGAATGAACTAGAGGATGGCGTAAGTGGTAAAGTTGGTCCCAAAAAAAGTGTTAGTTATACAAGTAAGAATTCACTGACATAGAAGGATGGACCGTCAAACAGCTGTTCACACGAAGCCTTACACTGAATGTATCAAGTTTGTACGTAATTGGGCACACAACACTTTCGTTTATGACAAATTTATTAACTACGTCATGGCTTTCTGACATCGAAACAAACTGGAACCTTTTGATAGGCTTCAGAACCGAACGTTGCTAGGCTCTTAGAAAGTAGCTTTACGATTTGCGAATGTACGATTTGTCGATGACATGCAAACGGTCAAATGATTTGACAGAAACAACTGAGCCCTTTGGCAATTTTGGGGATACCATCACAACCATCACGGCACCTACACCCTGAAATGGATCTACAAAATCTCCCACACTCGGCATGCTGATCACCGAACAGTACAACTTTGACGATCTAGTGGAAGTTGGGAGGCGTATTAATGAGTCACGACTTCATTGCAAGTGACTGAATAGAATAGTGAGTAGGCAAAGTTTTTTTACCGTGAACAGTTGAATGATTGCATGAACATTTTGAGGAAATGAAAAGACATTGGTTCACTTTGTGAATTGCTTAGTATTTGGTCTACTGGGTTGAGTGAGTTGCATGTTTTTTGTCACATCGTCGAAGTTGTAATCAACAAGAGCCCTCTGTAAACAACTTTGTTCTCGATACCGTCAGACCAAAATTTCTGAATAGTTCATGATAGTATTGTCCTGGTCCACCAATACAGTCATCTCACGACAGTAATTATTTTCGTTATTTATTCACTCACCTAACCTTAATCCCATGAGAAGCAACTCTGAACATACTGTGATCGAATAAGTCCCAAGGTTATCGAGCAGCAAACGCGCTTATATCTGAAAACGACTAATTTGCAGAAATATTACAAGATACACAAATAGCATACAGCAGTGGATCAGTACAATAATCCTAGACTATCTGCAATAGGAAGCGAGCGCAAACCAGTACAGTAATATTGCAGCAAGTGCAGAGCCAGAACCATATGTCTTCACTCTCCTGTCCACTTTTGTTCACGTTTAGATAATAACCGACCAATTGAAAAAATATCCACCGGACATTACGTAAAAAGTGGAGGAAATTACTTGTAAGTAACTATTGGTCCAAAGAGGTGATCCGTAGAACCAGGTAGACATCGATCAACAATAGTCAAAATCAACATAAAAGCTGTTTTCAGTTTCACCGTCGCTTCAGAACCTAAAATTTTGCGTTAAAGAACTCAATTGCTACATCGAAAGAACAAAACATTTGGCTGAGGTGATATCTGTCGATCATTCACGCACCTAACTTCATTTAAACAGAAGAAATTACCTGAGGCCGTACATTGCATGATTTGAGTCATTCCGTAGAAGTAAACTACAAGTCGTTGAGTCTACGCCTGTTTGAACAGTGTCACAAACTAGTTCCATAAACAGATCAGAAGAAATAGATAAGAATGTACATGGAGTCTGCTACATCCGAATTTTAACGGAATACCGATACTTTACATACAACTTGTTCGAGATTATAGTGCGGCATAACAGCTTTGTAAGCATAACAATGCAGACGTACCGTTTTGTATAAGCTACCGTGAATGCTTCAGTGAGTAGCACAATGTGTCCGCTCACCCCTTAGCTAGCACAGTTGATAGTCTATTTTGCCGTCTCTAGATGCCGTTGCGTGTTTATCTATTTCGTGATCACGATGTACTGTTCATTGGCAACGTAACACGTATATAATCTGAACGGTTGCATGTAGCCAACCTTCGAATGTCTTGTAGTTATCTTCTCCGAGATTTGCAATGTACGAAAAACTTAAGTTACTAACTTACTTATCTCCTCTGTAAAATCTTCACATATTTCTGGCTCATCTGCTCACAATCCGGTAGACTATAATGTGTTTCCACGAAACCAGACCGATTAAAACTCAGTAACTTAAGTTATCAACTGGCTGCTACCATTTCAAATTTGCATAATGCTCTCCACCCAGACAACGCCAATGAGCTACAGGCCAATGTCAACTGTTCAACAAGACGCATACGATTAAACTTGGAACAATCAGACACGTTTTTTTCGGCTCGCGCCCTCCCACTTGGACAGCGTAATCGTTCACTTCATTGCTTGTTAGTTCGCGTGTCTGGTACTCGTGGACTTTTGCTTTCCAAGTCGCAGTTGCTGCACTAAAAAATATCGTGTGTGCGCATTCTTGTGTATACTCATGCACACTCCGTCTGAAATTTCAATTCAGCTAGATTCCACGAACTTGAACATTTGACCTGACGAGACTCTTCAGAAGGATGGTCACCAAAATATGCCATATACCTATTGGCATGGCCACATGTTTCTGGTCACGTGTTTAGTTTGTACTAAGGACAAGTAGGACGTGTGTAACTGATCTGTTGAAGCTCACTTTTAAGTTGAAGAACTATGGACGATCAGTGTTCACTAATGGACTTAGGAAGTTGGCCGAAACCGTGCAGTGTTTCAAGTAAGTATCTGATTCCACTTGAGATTGGGAGACGCTACACACAATGCAATTAATAAACAGAGGGATCCACACTACACAATAAATTGGTAAATTAGTAAATTAATACAAACTGACTCGCGTATTCGAATAAGCTCAAATTCATCAAAACAATTCGATTCGTTATTCCCATCGTTAAAGATTTACTTGGTACAACACATCGGTTTGAAACTAACGTCACTAACTCAAGGCGCATAGTATTAATTTGGGCGAATTTCTAAAAAAAATACATCTATGTTTATACTGAGCAACAGTATAAATTCTTACAATTAATTTCCACGAATATCATAATAACGGTTCTCACGATCACAGATAAATAGACGAATCTCACTGCTTTGTGCACCTCAAGAGGTCCTGACTGAAATGTTCACTGATGATGCAAGATACATCAACTGATTAAAGAGTAGTTTTTCTGTAGTTACTCTCAAGTGATCCTTTTCTAGTATTACTCATGAAGTTTCCGCTAACAGAACACTCAGTGGTGAACCCATTCTTAGTCTGTCTTCATGGCATCAACTGTCACTGGTAAACAAAAACGGAAAGTGTTGTGTGCGGAAAATGGGTAATTTTTTCGACTCATTTATGAGGTGCCCAAATTTCTACCATAATGGTAGATATTACTGGACTGACAACCGATTGTCTCTTGTACAAATGTCTTGACAAGTAACGAGACAGTATCAAGTGACATCAATCCTCCCTTGCGTACTTTTGAATGTAAATTAACAATGGTGAGCAGAAAGTTGCCTCGCAGTCCACATTTTCCTAAGTTCAGGAAAGCCGTCCAGCCAATCAGGGGAAGGGTTGCAGAAGGGGCCACACTTGTCTAACATTAGTCGCAGCCTTTCCATTCCGATGGCATTTTCAGTCAGCCCTTTTATTCTCGAAAAAATATCTTATAAACAAGCTGCGCTCTTATTAGAGTTCACCGGTAGTGCATATGCTTCCCGCGGCCGAGATTCGAAATCCTGTCGTGCGTTCATGAGGCGACCGTGTTGACCACTGTGTCGATGACCCCCTTTAGGCACTACCAGGAAACCGACAATTTTTTGCAGGTACGTTAACAACCAGAAGCGGAAAGCAGATCTTTTTACCCATTCTGTTCCCCCCATAGCCAAGGTGCGTTAGACTGAATAAGTACTTTAGTGGGACCAAATCGTTCGGGATGGTGGGTCTTGAGTTGAGGGCAGATGTTAGTCATCTTGAATTGGGGTTAGAACATTGACGTATACAACAATGTATCACCAGTAGTCACCTGGATATTTGGATCCTGCGTAAAGAGGGGTCCGACTAAACACAACATGAACGGCAACGCCACGGCTTGGAGGGTGAACTCTTTAGGACCACGCTATGGGTAACGGATGCGAGCACTTGAGTTGCAACGCGACGACACAACATCACACCGCGTCAACACCATCCTGCTCCCTAAACATTCACAACATAAATTATGTACATCTGGATATTGTTGCCGGTACTTTTATCAATCCGGATATTACTTTGTTGTACGTGGGTCGCGCATGTTGGTCTAGTTTCCACGATTATACCTAGTCCAATCATGCGCGAAAACCCTTCAATCGTGTGACCTGAAAGATCAAACTATAGAAACCATACTGTCGCTACCATGTTCGCGGAAGTCGAATTGAGAGGCGCAAGTGCACTGTTTGTTGAGGCGCAGTATTTTTGAACGGGCAGCATTGGAAATTCAACACAATCTAATAAACAAAGGCTCATTAGTTGAGTTGAATTACATCGCGTTCCCGATCCATTCAACTTGTTTGCATTCCGTACACCATTCAATGTAATCACGCCACTTGTATCTGTCAACAAAAATGCACTTTCGAATAGTCTTCTATTACCAGCCACTCGTCCTTGTATGGAAACAACACTAAGACTCGAAAATTAGGCTGAAAGCACTCCCATACATACTACACGGATTGCGATTCTTCTCATTACTAAATATAGCACATTAATGGGGTAGTTTACAGTTGGAAGCAATTATTCACTGACCAGATGGTTAGGTAGTCAGTGATTGCGACAGTCTTGGCCCCCTTTAGGCATGCTTACTTGATGAGGCTTGATAAATTCATGGACTACAAAATCCTGTACACTGTTGTTCTGAAACACCCTCAAACACAACATTTTGATGTGGCTAGTGATGATTACGTACCTTCAAGATAGTTTGCTGTCTTTCTCTGTTTTGTTCAATTATTATGCTGAACGTTCGTTTTTTCGAGTAATCTATCAGGAATAACAGCAGTCTGAGCCACAGTAACCATGGGTACGGCTACTAACTGATCCATATCAGAGCACACATGGCTCAATTTAAAAGCATCTGCAACCGGCTGGCAATTACAAATAAGCCCGTAGACGCAAATCACCATCAACCAGAACATACAACCGACTTAGATCACCGAATACAGATGGCACCAGATAGCCGGAACTGATCCGTTACGGTATTGGTTTCGCGTTCTTGAATACCTCACGGCTTGCAGACCAAGGCAGATTCCAGGAAAAGATCTTCATCAAGGTTCCTGCTGCATTGTTTATACACAAAGCGGTGTTCCGGAATTTAGGATCTGCCTCCCAAACCGAGTGGCTTCGACACAAATAATGTCTGTGTTCCAGCAGATCGGTTGAAGTAAATCCACTACTTCGTTTAATGCTAGTAGCTCAGATATATATATATATATATATATATATATATATATATCAAAGTCTTAGTATTAGGATAAACTCTCCCAACAACTCGCTTCATGCTTGTAAACTGCCGACATTCTCCGGGATCATTTCAACACGTGAGTATGATGCAACTCATTAGCACGGACCGGTGTCCTATTACTTCACTGAATCGGTTGTCTATGAAAATGCCGACTGTTTGATCTGTTTGTGTGCCAACTGCGAGTTAGCTAGAAAAAAAGCCAAGTTTCTGTGGGTCAAGACTGCGTCACAGCGTGAAATCACGAACAAAGAGGTCACCTGCAGTTGACTAGGTTCTCTGCAACTTTTCGATGTGCGTGAGGTGCGCAGCTCTTAAGATATACACGTTTGTGAACCCGTTTAATGTGTGCTAGCCGACAAGTTACTCAAGCCTGACGTTAGGCTATTAGAGAATCCAAGAATGGGGACAAGTTTCCAACGTTCACTCAACATTTGTCTCAATGGTACCCCTGCCAGTCTGTGACAAAACTTAAGGACCACGATAACACTTCTCGAGATACTCGACCTCTGTCAGCAGCAACACTCGAACTAACTCGGCAACAACTTTGACACAGTACTTGAGAATGACAAAGCCCTTGCTGTTTCCATTAATGACCAAATCAATTAAGACGTAAAAATCTTTTTCCGATGCGATAACTGTCATCACATCAACCGGCATCGAAAAATCGAAGAACACCAGTGGAAATAGCCAGATGATATAACGTGAGCTTGCTTTGACTGCCAGTGGTCTAAAGATTTCAATAGTAAGGTTAGCGCAATTCTCTTCCGGTCCATTCAGTCTGCAAAAGCAGGAGTGGACCCACGTGATTCAAGCGGTCCGAACACACCATCAGGATCCAGCATAATCACTTCGGAAATCTATTGAATCAGCTGGCTACCACTGACTGGATGACCAAGGATAGCTTGCCCCCAATGGACGATAAGGGAATGATCTACTACCACTGCGATCTTGGCAAAGGTACACGGGGTCGTTTGACAACTTAAGACCTGAAAAACTATCCTTAGTGTTTGGTTATCGTGAGAACTTTGAAAAACACGGTGGTTTAGTTTTGGAAAATAGTATGTTTCACCCTGTTCACTCTAGTTGGGGGAAGGGAGACAATCTCACAAAATTTCAAGAATGTCTCAGTCGCACCCCCTATAACACTAAGGATGCCAACAAACATGAGCGATTTTCCCCGCATCGGTCCTCTAAATGGTGGTGGAAATGTCCCGGTAAGGATTTTACTTAATTGACCCAGCGCTAAGCCTGAAGAACTCTATGAATTCATGACAAATGACAGTACGACCAACATGGTGTCCTCCAGGCAAGATGCCGTAAGTCCAATCAGCATTGTATGTAATAGGATGCTTGATTCCGTGTGTTGTGAATGGTACTGAGGAGGATTCGTCGTCCATGTTATTTTAACCCTCCATTTGGTGCTGAGTGTGAATGTGAAGCCGAAGGGGTACTCATATAGCTCAACCTATGATAGTCGCAGTGTTGTCTTTGACCTGATTCAAAATTGCGTCTAAGCCACATTCTTTTTCATATATTTTCCTTATTTTAGACTTCTCTGGAACAGAGCGTTATACACACAACTGAGATTTGCATCAGAGGTTCTGCTGTGGACTTCTGATACTTGGACACCGATTTGCTGACGAACATGTTTCTAGACAGTTAGGTTAGAGGTCGTTTGGTCAAGGAAGGCATTACTTCGGATGCCTTATAACATGCGTCTGGACGAACTATAACGAAAAGATAAACATGAAACTGTCGATAGAGTCGTGATACTGCTCGTGTTTAGAAGACGTGTAAAATTTGAACTTTGTAGTAAAATAATATGCGGCATCTGAACAGTTTAAAATACCGTGATCAAAGTGCACCTAAGCACCTGGTGATCGGATATAAACTTAAACACTCAGGTGCTTCGTCAAATTAATATTGATGGGACTGATTCCACGTTGGTACTTAGTCAGTTTCATTGGATAGAATACGGAAGTAGAGTGGCTATGGAACGGGCCTCAAAATAACCCCAGTAAAACAACCAAAATTAAGTAATTGAAACCCTGGTGACCACACTGTTCAATATCACCACATTGTTCAGATATAAGTCTTATACTGTTAAAGTTGACAGCCCTTGAAAAGGACGACCTGAAAAAGCGTAATCGATCCGGGTGACCGAGTGTCTGATTAGCAACAGCTCCAAGGTCGTGAACTAAAGAATGTGTTGTCTGAACTAATAAACCAATAACACGCGTAAAACAGTCTACCAACAAAGAGACGACGAGTGCAGTGAACGCAAGGTAGTTGACAATCACCAAATTACACAACTTATGTTTAGCAATCTAATCTGCGTTGACATCCCACGCCTTGTTTATTTCACGTGTCCGATTCAGTATATCCAGAATGTTCAATGTGATTTTCTGTCGAAAGTTTCATTCGCTTGTTCTTAGTTCACGTAGGTGTAGTAACGTTTGTTTTTGTGTTCGCGTTGTTTACACAACAAACGCATTGCCTTCCTGTATTTTTAAGATTTGTTTATATTCTGAGCTTCGAGCTCACAACCGAAATTTCTTCATTTTTTACTTCAGAAACCTATATATACCAGTTCAACTCTAGCTTGAAACTTGACTACCTAGTCATAGCTGATTATACTAAGAGATGGTAATTCTTTCTCTGGCCTAGTTCACCAGCGTTTATACAAGGTGTGTGTGTACGTATGACCATGACTGGCACGACGCGGGCCGTTTATAAGGAGGAACTTGAACTTTGGTCATTGTGACAGGCTGATCGAGACACGGCTGATATATATATATATATATATATATATATATATATATGCTAAACGGTTTCTGAGACGTGAGTTTAACACAATTTAGGCGATACAGAATGCCCTGCTTTTCAAGAATACCGATTTGTCTAAATCTTATTATCACGCCCAGAGGGAAATCAGTCATATTCTGCTATGATCGTTATGAAGTGGATTCCAACTCAGAATGGCTCGTCGTTGACGCAACAAAAACTATTCCGAGGAATACGACCTTGTCTCATCGACTGCCTCTATCCTTTTCAGCTGTTAAAATGTAAAAACGTATATTCTACAAAGGATTGACTGAACACTGTGACCGCTGAAATTGAACTGGTTTCCATCGTATGCTCATTTCATTTCAGTTCAACACCAAAAACTCTAATTTAGCAACCTTGTTCAACGATGTGTTCCATTGGATATCAGTTATGTACTCCACATGGTTCCTCAGTCTGCGGTCTTCTGAGAACAGAATGACAGCTCATCCACAACTGCAGGAATAATCCATCAACTGGAAACACAGTTTGCTGTGGTTGTAGGCTCGTCGGCTGTTATGTGCCCGTGCCACCTGATAACGTGCCCAATGCCCAATTATCGCATATGTTTTGATAGCGAAGTAATGTCGACTAAATAATGTTCCTACGGTTTTATGACAATCACTTTGTGATTATCTAATCTGGTGCATGAAAAGTAAACAGATGTTACTATGCTTTTGATTATTTGGTTTCTATTGGCCCCGGTTGCTTGCAGTTAAAGTAGTTCACTTTCCGAGCAATATACAAAATAGTAGGTGATTTCGTTGGTTCATCATTGAATGTATCAAGAGGTATAGTTACTACAAAACATAACACTCAATGTTCAGCCTTTGGATAGCATATTTTTCTGTTGACGTAGAATCACATACAGGTACTGTGTCACTCTAAGCCGCCTAAACCACCTTAACTAGGCACGTCTAACCGAAGTGTACCTGATGTCTGACTTAGTCCTGTTAGTATCAGGTGACCTAAATTACAGACCAGTGCAAAATTGTATCACCAAGTCTGGAGCAAGTATCGTGAAACAGAGAGGTGATTGTTATGCTTGAACACGCAAGCGCATGCGAGTGTGCGTGTTAGCGTCTAAATTATGTGGTTTGTGTAGACTGAACCCGCGTTTTGTGAACGCATAATCTGCTCAACCAAGGGTTAGCAGCAATAGTTAGGTCAACCAGTGGTTGAATGTTTTTGCAATTAATATCACATGATCCAGAGTGACTCTGTTGACCAAAACAGTGAAAAGGTCACACGTTTCTGCTGGTCCTTCGAATAAGACTAGTGACTAATTTATTTATATCCGCTTATTTCCAGAAACCGGGCTTGTTAGTGTTTACCAAATCCTCTCATTGAGATACTACGGCACCCTCGGTCGTATACGAGATCAAAATATTTCGCTTTTTGTTTTCTTGTCCATTCTATATAGTAAGTGGTCTGTCTGCCTTCTCAGGAATGGTACTGGATGATTTGGAGGAGTTTGCACGTAGAGAGATGTTGGAAGAAGAAACGCAAAAAAAAAATCGAAACAGCGTGTGTCGAAATACGGACAAGGCTACATTATCAGTTTACTACTTGGTTGACGGTTCTTAATATTACTGATGAATAGTAGGGGATTGTGGTTTTAATGTAGATTGAGTATCACCCACAACTAATCGCAGATGTCGCATTCCCATAGACATTCCAGTCGGTCTTTTTCGAAAAGAAACACTACACTCGAGTTTCGCTCTCATTAGAGCTCGTCAGTAGTGCATACCATCGCCACTGTCGGGACTTGAACCACGGCCACACTTATTTTCGTAACGTCAAATCCATTTTACTTCACTAAAAATCTATCTCTTCTACATTTTTCAAATGGTTTACCCAGTCACAAAATCCTGAAAGGTAAATTTATTTATGTACCTCTTGCGGTGTAACTTTTCAGGTGGAGAAAAATGTAATATTCGGAATTAGGGACTTCGAATAGCCCTAGAAATCGTACTCAGATGGAAACCTTCCACGCAAGTAATAAGGAGAAGACCTCGTACTAGTTGCACTAAGCAGTTCCTATTCATGAGACAAGGAGCCGAATTTATGGATGTACAACAGTATTCAAGAAATCATAGTCATTCATTGGTTGGTCGTATTAGTACATACACAGTTACAAACTGAACGTTAATTGGTGTAATAAGGAACAAAGAAATGAGCGAATCACAGAAGGCGTAACTTTGAGACTGTTCGTTTAATCCTGGTGTAGTATCTTAAACGCGACGTTTAGATTGGTTCCTCGTTAGAACTCCCATTGTGTCGGGGTTTGGATAAGCGGTGAACCGAGTAGATTTTCACCACAAAAAACCACCCACTTCAGCTCGCAACTTCCGAAGCAGTTAAATGCTTAGTGATATGAGAATATCAATTCTTACTTCTACGCTGCTGCTATCTCCACATTTTATCATCTTGTTTATTTATTGGCAACTGCCCGGGACGTTTCGCATCGCGAATGGTGTTCTTTTTCTATGGTAGATCTCTCGTTAGTTCTTCTAGCTTGTAGTGAGATCCCCTTCGACGTCCCTAAAATCCTAAACTCCCTGTGACGTGAGAGTTGTCTTGCCAGTACCACCGCATCAGTTCACATCACCTCGTGAATGTGAAGTTACTACAAACCACTAACATCAAGGTTAGTGTGTTGGCGTAAGCATCGCAGTTTTGCTCATAGCTGTATAAAGAATCTGCGCCATCTCCACCATTGTAGGTTGCATTCACTAGGATAACAGTGTTTTAGCTGCTACCGCTGGGAACGCCGCCCACCCAGGCTGACACTTGTTTGAATCCCGAAGGTCAAGTGGAATTTCCGTTGACATTCGTCCTCTCTGGCGGCTGACGCGCGGTTGCGCTGAAGGTTCTCTCACGTCCATTTCCCTAGCGCCTTCATTCGTTACGTTGAAGTCCGCTTGTGTACGGTGAGTAAATAAAATAAATAAAGTTTGTTTGCAGATTCATCGTTTTCTCACTGAGACTTCTGATCCGTGTTAATATAAGGCTGGGGAAACCTTGGGTGTGTGAACCTCGGAGCTAGTATCACGAAAAGCTAACACCATTGTTGTAACATTTATGTGGCGGTTTCTCTGTGCCTTTAAGCGAGTCAATATGGAATACGGGAATGATCTTCTAACTCAGACCTTGTGCGAAGACATAGCGACCATGAAGGTTAAGTCAGACAGTTGGACTGGCTTATACGGAATGGGATTCGCATCTTCACCACGCATAAGGCCACTTCAGTAATGCAGCGTCACCACTTACACGTTCTGCACCTGCATTAAGTTCACTTGAAGTTTCATATCGTTTTACCTACACTTATGATGCGTGAAACCGTTCCTATTCACAGTGGGTACCGCTATGTAACGGTCACTGTTCGGTTCATATCGAAAACCACTGTAACTCCTTCTCTACTACTAACATTTAGTCTCTTTCCCTGCAGTAGACATCCTGACAGCCGTTCAACTTACCTCTAAGCTTGAACCATTCGAAAAACGTGAACAGAAACCTGCGCGCTAAAGCACAACATACGTTCATCCATTTCCGGTACGGAAGTCATACACAACGTTGGCACACGTGGACACACTCACCGCCCCCTTCTCTAAAGTGAATCTAAGCCTCAGTATCTCTTGAGCTGTTGATCGTTCCTGACGTCAACAAAAGGATCCACCGAGCACATGCAGAAAAATTGTGTTGTCTATAACCTGCATGTACCTTCATCATTAGCCGTTGTCATTCACCCTGGTAAAGCTTGACATCTACCAGCATATGGATGCCTACGTACAAAAAGAAGCACATAAGAAGAGGGAGAGAAACTTTGAGCCGCATGGCGAAATAAAAATGTAGGTTCGTTGCAGTCAATACTAAGGTTGCTGAAGACTGAGGGACTTTATCCAACACATATTGCACTGTGAAACAGTGTATTTAGGGGACAATGACAAGATGTAGTACAAGACATTAATAACAGACGGCGGTTAACTCCAGCCATAACTGAATGAAGAATATAAGGAAGAGGCCTCTTCGTGACGAAGAACAAAAATTCCCGTTTGAAATAGACTGCTGCAAGAGAAGTCAGCGACTATGGTAGACAAACAAAATGGGACAATTTGCTGCCAAAAATGTGTGGCATCACGTTTGTTAATAAATTCATTCTTATATACCATCTGACGCTTATTATATGGACGTGCAAAGCTCTTATAATCTCCGATTTCGGCGGCCAAATTTCACTGAATTTCCACTAATCCGCCTCCGCACTGTTGTGTGGATCTGTAGCGCACTAAATCCACTAAACGCCACCAATAGGAAGACCATTTAATTCAGACTACCTACCGGTAACAAGTAGTAAGGATTTAATGGCCAAACTGATTTACAAACAACGGCATCTCCACAATGAGACATTCGAAAGCAGTGAACAGAAGTTATCTTGGGGAGTAGTGAACAGGAGTTTTCTTGGAGGGCAACCCAAGCAATGTGCCGAAGACATACAATGCGCCAAAAAGCAGCATAATTTATCTTCTTGCAGTGAGGGGTCCTGATGGCTTCTTCTCATTCAAGGAAGTCAGCCTGTTTGCGCGCTCTACGCACAATTTCTGAGGGGCCGCTGAAAGCTAGCTTGTTTTCTACGGGTTTATTCTAAATTTCTCAACTTTCCCGCTTTAATGTTCTTCCGCCAATAAAGTACTAGTTTAGTGCGTACGTGCACTAAATTAGCACTTTCTCAGGTATACGCAACAATACCAGACCCGAAATGAAAACATCGATAATTATGGAGACGTGTAGTGGATTGGAACGTTTCTAACTAGAATCGTACCTATCCTCCACAATAATTAAACCAGGAAACCAGTTAATGGACAACGGCGTGTATTGCAAATAGACCGGGAAAATAAGCTGTAAACAAAGCGCAACACAAGCAACGCTGGACAGACCAGCAGCTAGCGACCGCAAAGCGTTAATTGTCAATTTTGACCTTGAAGATCGAACAAACGAGAAACTGCAGACATGCAATCAAACAATATCAATAATGTCAGCGGTCAAAATAAATAACGAGAGAAGTTGAATACGTGGCAAACCAAGAGTGCCTCTACAGACGGAAAATATATTATGCGATAATTACAATTGGTCTCAATCAGCGGTTGACGATACCGATAAGCGAATTAGCTAGGGAGGCTAAGGATCCCACCGTCAATCGCGCGAGCAACCCGGAAGCATGTGTATAGGCGATTGACGCGCACAGGCCGACAAGCACACAAGCAAAAAACGCGATCGCATGCATTAAGCAGACGGCAGGCAAAGTTTCTCAAGATCCGATGTACAATGTGCGCTACGATTTTGGGAAGGATTTTACACATCGTACAGCAGACAGACCGGGGTATCTGCAGGCCACTACACTAGACTGGTTTGTGGAAACCTGTTTTTTTCTCGTCTACCTTGGGGAAGAACCTGCAGTTGTTTACATAGCTTGAGGAACTTGCATTGTTCTTTTCGAAGTAATCTTCCACCGGTTGCATTTCTGCGCACCAATGTTCCGATGTTAAATTTCCCCGATAAAACTAACCTTTGTGTCCAGCTGATGGTAAAATTGTCAGCGGCCTGTCTTGTTGTTTGTTCAGTTACATTCTTCCGTAAAATAAAAATGCACTGTTTGAAAGGCGTAACCCTCTTCTTCGGCCTCACTTTGCTCTTGTCAGATTTAAAATGTTGTTAACTTGCATGCTTGATGACACAAGTGAACGGTATAAATCTTTCAATTCCCGTCACTACAGTGTATTATAATTACCGGTGATCATGTGGCTTCTCTATGGATCTCGGCTTGTTTTCCCGCTTGTATATTCTCTAAGTATTATTCTGCGTACGCCTGCTATAGGAGGCCTGTAGTGAACTCTGTCGTTTTCTTCACTCGTGCGACTAATTACATGCAGTGAGTGCTTGCTCTTTTCCCAACGACTCATCTACTAACGTAACATTCAAGCTGTTCGATTCCACTCTGACCGGCGGTTACAATTGCATGCCAACTTTGGGGTAACGTGGAGACACCGGAGGATAGCGTTTTTCCGAAGTAGAGGTTCTGGCACCAGTATCGTAAAAGGAAACAACATAAGCAAGTGCGAGCTAAAGGGCCAGTAAGCCGTGTACAAGGCTTACATAAGCAAACATTAAAACGGCTTGAAAACACGGCATCACACCCTGCTACGCAAGTAAAATTCAACCCATGCGCTCCTAATAGTTTCGACCGCAAGTTACGCTATTCCATTCTTCAAGGTGGTTTAACCTGGTCCTATTCGCGCGTTGTTTATAGCACGCGAGGGTTCCACGCACCTTTCACTTGGTGCGCTATTGAGTGCTGTCAAGTAGATTGGATCCCACCTGACACTTTTTTTGCCTTAATTTCTGCCATTGATCCCAAATTAAGTTAGAGGAAACTACTTGTCTCCAAACACTGCTGGAAATATACGGTTTGCTTCCAAACCCAACTGCGTTCTTCTAGGTCAATGCCTGTTGCGGCCACTTTTAAACTGTTGTTAATGAAAGGCGTTTTAATTTGCTAGTGGACAAGGGTCTAACGTATATCCACTCGTCCACTATAGTAGCACCTGGAAAGCAGAAGGTAAAATCGGAAGTGTGCAAGAACAGCTTTGTGTGGCATTGTGTTGATAAGACAGATAATTAGGTGGTTCGCGAGGGTACTACCGGCTAATGACCATGCAAGGCTTTGTCGGATCTTTTATGGATTGTACAAACACGGCTGCTCGACCAGATTTTGAGTGATGAACTGTTACAGGACGATATTGTAAATAGCACAGCTAGCGAGCTACCGGAAATAGCCATGAAATGCAAGAGCGTCGAGTTTGTCCTAGTTTAAATAGAGCTCACTTCTGTGTAATTCTGTAGAGTGTAGGGCCTTTTTCGAATGAGGCTGACCGAAAAGAATACCATAATGCAACAGCTGCTATCCCTATTGACTGTGTCTCAATTTATATGAGGCTGAAACCCAGTACTCTTCAACTGTAATCAAAATATCATCCAGGAGGTTAATGGGTTCTGTGAGTCCCACTTGGAATGGAGTCGCAGCCGTGTGGTCATCAGCTGGAGTTAACACGACTATGTCTCCTCTCAAAATGATAGGGCAATCTGGGAACTTCTCACAAGCAAGCGTAGCAGAGCGCCCATATATGATGACTCAGTCCTGTCTAATCTGAGATCAAAGGCGCAGCGGTGATCTATCTCATAAAATTATGACCACATTTTTAGTTCTGGGTATAGCGGGCATATGTACTACTGACGAGCTGTGAAAAGAGCATTCCTGCTACCCTGGTGTTAACCTCAGCTAACGCTGACGGTAAGCATGAAGGGTTGTGGTGCGAGTTAAAGTTAGTAGCGATCAGCCCCACTATGTTACGTGCCATAATCTGCTCTCTTGGAGCATTTACAGTTCAACTTCTAGAGGATCTATGGAGTTTGGTGCAATTAACCATTGCCTGAAGTTGAGTTTTTCACGATCTGTTGCGTCATTTTTGAGACTGTCATGCTTTGTTTGGCTACTGTTGGAAGGCGGCTCTATGTTTTACAATCTTCTTCAGAATGAACTGCATTAATCAACTTTGTTCTAAAATTAGACACCTCAACCGTTTCCCTTACACTTATTCAGTCTGAGTCCTACAAATACCTAAATATCAAAATTAGACGTATCCCTACTATATCCTTTCTTGAGTCTCCATTTGTCGCAGCACGGTGGGATCATCTGAGCTCACTGGTGCAAGAAACTTGACATCAACCGGTTAATAGCCTCAAGTCTTGTGATCTGAACTGAACTGAACTAAATTGTTGTCATTTCTCATTGCGTGAACAGTCGTTTTGTTTCGAAGATGGTCGTTGAGAGTCAAACACGTATAGCCTGATGTAACTGCACTGTCGTCATTTTCCTCCCCTAACGTCGGCTCTCGTTTTCCCTTACCTTCTTCGTATAGTCTCCCCGTTCAACTGTTATACAACAAAACGGCGCAACCACCCTAGTGCAGCGACTATAACAAACGATATAAGAAATGATATATAGGTGGAGCGCCCAATTGTTGGAACTGGTCCAACAGATTAATATCCACTCTGTAGTCACTATCGAAAACCGATCGACATTGAAAAACAAGGACTCAGCGAGATGACCCTCATGTATTAGTCTCGACCTTGGAAAGTAGAGTGTACAGAGAAAGCACATCAAGCTAGCGAGGCACGTGGCGAGTTGTCATTGTAGCATCGGGACGGATATTACAAATGGAATAGCCTGACTAGAACAAAGGTAGGCAAAAGGCCGAAATCATCAAAAGTGTACAAGTTAATGTGGCTATCAAAAATATCATTTGTTATGGTCGTTTCACTAGGTGCCCGACTGCTGCCAGATGCTTCGAAACACAAAACAAACCCACACTATTTCGGCAGTTCACGTGTTTGATGTGGACAGACAAAAAGCAAGCCGAGATATAATCTCTTGTGGAACGAAAAACTCCGTACTACTGAATCTTATCGGACAATCTTGAGGCGAGGGTACAACACAAGATTTATATTTCCAGCTTCGCAGGAAACCAGTGATTTCGGCGTTGGCTGATAGCTCTGTTACGTAGGGAAATAGTTCGTCTCTGCAGATTGCGCGCTTTCCAAAGCTCAACGTTGCCGCCGATTTCTCATGTGAAAATTATTTTCCGAAGGACGCCATTCTACCTTCTAAACTGTCTCCCGCTGCATAGAGGTTTGTTCAACCCGACGGATTTCGCCGCTTCCGTGAATCATCCTAAGTGTTGTGCGCTCACTTTGATTCATTTGGGCATTCGTAATTGTTGTTGTGGTTTTCAGGCGCTGGCCGTCTTTTCATTGACTGGCTACTAGTAGAAGGTCAACGACAAGCAGAAAACTGCGCACTCACATCTGCACCAGGCACATTGCTTTGTCAAACTTAAACGTCTGCGATGTGTCTTAACAGCACAGGGGTTCTTCCTTTGTGTGGTAATCTGAAATCACTTTGCGGATTGTTCAGCCAGAGACCTCCGTAATGCTAGTCCCGAGGTTCGTACACCCAAGGTTTCCCTAGCTTTATATTAACGTGGATCGGAAGTCGTAATCAGAACACGGGGGATCTGCAAACAAACCTTATTTATTCATTTACTCACCGTTCGCAAGTGTACTTCAACGAAACGATCAAGGGTGCTAGGGAGCTGGATGTGATATAACTTTCAACGCAACCGCACGGTAGTCGCCAGAGAGGACGAATGTCAGCGGAAATTCTGGTCGACCCCAGAAGTAAAACAGTTATCGAGCTGGTTGAGCGGCGTTTCCAACGGTAGTAGCTAAAATGTTGTTATTCTAGTGGGTGTAGCCTACAATAATAGAGATGGCGCAGATTCATTATACAGCTGCGAGCAAAACTGCGATACTTACGCCAACACACTAACTTTTATGCTACTGGTTTGTAGTAAATTTACATTAAAAGGGCAATGTGAACCGGGGCGGTGGTATTGGCAAAGCAACTCTCACGTCTCAGGGAGTTCAGAATTTTGGGGACTTCGAAGTTGATCTCACTACAAGACCCTGTCCCATCGATAGGTTGACATATCTCTATGCAGCGCCACATGATCGGCTCCTTCCATATTTCATCAAATGCCACAAGACCTTTGCAGCGTCCGGTGTCTATATGCTCAACAGGGCCAATCTTATCGAATATCGTCAGAGCCGTCATTGTTCTATGCAATTCAGTGCGAGTGCAACGGGAGGAGGAAAAACGTCAAAATAAAAAAGTGCATGTAGTATATAAGAACAAAAATTGACAACTGGACTCTTTCTGAGTGAATCTTGTCTATGAAACAGTTGCAAATCTCTTGGCCTTCGAGAACTCAACATTTGTTTATCTAACTCACATATTTTTGAAGATAAATGACCTTGGGTTAATTTGGTTTAAGCGCATTTAATAAACAAAATGAGTTATCGACATCCTAAAAAATTCAAACTGGACAATGAAAAAAACACGCTTTTGTTGACAAACAAAATGTTAAAAAGGTGTTCCATAATAGGCTATATCGATAATAACCTCATACTTATAAAAACTGTCGACATGACAGGCACAAAACAGAATGAACGTTTGGGGTGTTCCATCTTCGCTATCGACCAGCATGCATGCCATGAGCGCATACTACTAGAAAAATTAGAATCACATTTTGAAACTGCGATCGCGAGTTTAAAAAACACGTCGCCCACTGAAATTTTCCCCACCACTACAGTTAGTTTGGAAATTAATTATCCGTTAAGTAAGAATCCCAGTCAACGTCATTCTACAAAGATTAGAAACACGATGGCGCGCTTCGGAATTCACTACAAAGGGTCCCTCTCTGATACTGTGAGCGTGTTTAAAGTTCCCGCGTTGTTCGCGACGAATGGGTGTATAGTTTCTGGTGCGGAGAACTCCATCCGGAAATTCATAAGGACAATACTGCTATATGGTACAACAGACACGAATAAGTTGACCACAGCCCTTAAGTAAGTCTACCAATGCAACATGATGGTATTTTTTTAATTGTTATCTTCTCCATCTGTCGGTTCAATGGAGTAATCGTAAGAACTTAGATGATTATTTTCTTCGCAACCAGCTGAAAATAAGTAATTATGAATTTACCGCACTGTACAAAGTGAGACGCACAGTAAGTTTTCCGTCGTTCACTTCCAACCTGAAGTAACGAGTTTCCGTATTTGGAGGATCTAATGTACAACCGCTTGTATATCGTTAGTTGAAGTTTTGATAAAATCGCTTTATCCATAATGCCTACACAAACAATGGTCATGTAGATGTTTCTATAGGTGTGTTTCTCAACATTTACGTCAGTCTCCTACCAAATTGCATTCTCAAGTGTTCTACACGTATATACCTATGTATGTCGTTAACCGTTATAGCAGCGTGTGCGTACATGCAAAAACCTAGGCTTATGAGTAAATAAGCCAGTTCAGCGGAAATGACAGCTTTGCACTGGCAGTTTCTACTACACGGAACTCGCCAATATTGTTACATAACTGAATAAGCAAAAAAGTAATGGGATTCGCTTATCTATTAGCATGTTCTCTAAATTACACCACCGTTGGTATGAGTGCGGGAAGTGGCAACTAGACTCCAACTAGCAAAGCAGCCCTGTTCAAAATGCAAAGACGTTTTTCCAATCAAATACTTTCACAATATTAACTCTTGCACTACTAAGACGATACTTTGGCTGCAGAACGCGGTCGATAACTGAAAGCTTATTAATGTTTAGGTAACGAATTCTGCATGCAGTCTTATACAACGAAACGCGTCGCCTCATTGACAGTGGAAAGCTTCGAAGTCGAGGGTTCGTCGTTAGGTGACAAACAATTCTGATCATGGAAATTGTGGAAGGATATGAAATTATTTCGTTAAACAGGGCAATAAACAACCGTACAGTATTATGCGTTACTTGACAAATTTCGAGCATCTTGTCATCAGATCTAATGTTACTAATTAATTCATTGAAAGGTATGCCAAGATCGGTCACTAATGTGATCAAAAATAAAGGTTATAAAAGTCCTCATAGCTGTGATTGTGTGTGAACTAAATTGGTTAGAAACTACGGGACTAATATCTGCTAACTGTATGTGTGGGTGCATATGTTGTTTTGAAATTGAGCTATTTTTGAATAAAATTGATGGAACTGTCATAACAACAGCCTCAAAGCGGTCGTCTTTTTGACGCCCCACAGACTTATACCGTGCTCGGTGATTCATTTGTTATTACATACAATGTAGGCAGTTACCACACGATAACAGTGAATTTCAGATTACAGGGTGATAGATACTTGAAGTTTGACCTATATCCCTAAATTTTGTTATTGAAGATAGAGGTTAGTTAACCAGCTTTCTTCAGTATATAACCCTTTTAGTGAATGTTTAAATAAAGGGGAGTCATCATTATCCACCGAGGTGGTGTACCCAGTATTGAAGTTCTCAATCCCGCTGTAAAAATGTAATTTTCATTTGGTTTTTAAACGACTTTCTTAGTATTGTAGAGAATCAACATAGGACTCAAAAACCCCAGTTTACATGTGCACAGTAATCTTGTAAAAAAAAACGTCGAGGATCGCCGGCCAAATAATTCAAAATGTATAACATCCTAGGCGTGGATACCTTGCCAAGATGAACGAAAATCGCCTACTCTGACCGTTGGTTGATCGATCTGACGTGAAAGAGTTCAATCAAAATATAACGGTCTTTAACTTTTGCAGATTACAAGAAATTGAATGGTAAACGTAGAAGAACATTCAATGAGTGCAATATATCAAGACTTACAACAATCGTTTCGCACGGCTTATCAAATAAGGCATTTAAATACACTAACGTCTACAGAAATTGAACTCCCAAGGGAAAATGAGAAGGCCGTTGCATTCTAAGATCTCCAACCGTCGAACGTTTTGTGCGAATTTTCATCTGAAACCAGTATACAGTTTTTGAAAGTCTATTCGAAACAGCTTGTTAATCTTACAAGAATGCACGGGGAATCTGACCGTTCCTAAACACGTTGGGTCATTTCTGCACCCAGAGTTCGTCATTTCCTTGCGACGTTAAAAAGAATAATTCAACAACTAGTAAAAGAAGAGGTATTGAAAACCTTTTATCTCCAAATTCTTTGGAGCATATGATCTCCATCGAAGTTGGTTTGGGTTACTTAAGAACGTCTCTGGTACAAGCTAGCACTCCATTCAAATAGGACATGTCGTTTCTTCCCCTTATATTATGTTAGTGCATAAAACCTATCAATGATTCGTTTCGTATTGATGCACAACAAACAGTTTCCTTGTGAGCAGTATACTACTCACAAGTAGTATACCACCCACATTCAGAAACAGAACGGCAAGCGCCCAACGCCAGGAAGACGACGGACAAGAAGAGACTATCGGAATAATGTATACCTGCTATGGAAGAAGTTTCACTATCACGAATGACAACGTACTGCCATCCAATGTATGTGAATGCACGCCAGCCGTGCAAACGAGTGTACGTGTTGATGGTCCAATGTGTAACGTGACCTGTACGGGAATTCGTGCAATAAGCGAATTTACAGGCAATGCGTCTTTTGCGGTCACAACAACTTGTCTCGTGACGAACGCGAAGCTGAAGATACCCTGGCCGCAGCCGTTCGAAGATGGAGACCTCCGGACGTCCCTGGAGGACTTCGGGGACGTGGCCGAAGTGGTTGGAGTCAAGACCGATCGTGGGAAGCTGACTGTCTTGCAGACGCTTATGAAGGGCAGGGTGAAGGCGGTGTTGGGCGCAGCGCAAAGAGGGAGTGGGCTGCTGCAAATGAGGCGTTGGTGGCTGCGTTTGACAGCCCGGCCGACCGTCAGGAGACCATACGGCGATTCAAGACGGTCAGGCTTGGATAAGGAGAGGATCCACCCGTATTTGCCGCCACTCTACAAGGTTTGCTGGACAAGGCTCTGCCAGGATTGGATCAAGAACCACGACAACAGTTGTTAAGGGAGCAGTTCATTGAAGGTCTCACGATGGTGGTTCGCGACCCACTCCGTGCTACTCATGTCGCCTGGCGGATGGACCTTGACGGGCTTGCGAAGGTGACGCGGGAGTTAACAGTAATGTCCGTGGCCTTAGTGGATGCGAGCGGCAATATGGAGAAGACACTGGAGGAAATGCAGAAGACAATGGAGCAACTCGCAGCCGATGTAGCTGCCTTGAGAACAGCATTACCGAAGAAGGATCAACCAGGGGCTACTTCGTCTGTGGTAAAAAGGGATACTGGAAGAGGGATTGCCCAACTCGGAGGTTTAAGATATCTAAAAATAAAGCTTCATGATTGTTCTTTTTATTGGGCGGGTCAACTAGTAATGGGAGCGATTGAGAAGGGGGCCGTACATACAAGGGTTGAAGTTGACGGAGAGATAGAACAGTGCTTGGTCGATACAGGGACGGTCATTTCGTTGATTGCTCGTGCCGAAAATCAAAACGTAGAACCGACATCTATGATGATCAGGACAGATGGAGGTTATAGTCTGCTGGTTGACGGTGTGAACGAATGTGGGGCACGTATCGGCGGTCACATCGTAAACCATCGTTTTATTTTGTCCCCAGACACCAGGCAAACGATCTTTGGAGCCGATTTCCTTGCTGCAACGGATTTCGTGATTAACATGAGGCTCAAAAGGTTGTCAACTAGTGTGGCTCCCTGACACTCACAGAACAGCGACAGGATAGCGTCAACCAAGTGCGCATGGCTAAAATCCGAATTCTAAACGAACGCTGAGACAGTTTTTGAGTCGAGCAGGGTATTACAGTCGGTTCGTGGAAAGTTTTCATTCCATTACATCGTCATTGTATGAACTTCTTCGAAAAAAAAGTTGAATGGACCGACGATGCCCAGAGGGCATTCACATGAGTGCAACCAGTGATCAACGAGCAACAACTGACGCTGAAACTTCCGAATACAAAAGAAACGCTCATCGTAGCTGCAGATGCCAGTGACCGTGGCATTGTTGTAAACCCTTCTAAACGGTACGCCGGTTCGTCCTAGCTATCGTAATTCGCTTGGCGGGATTCGGATTCTCGTCCCGGTAAATATTAGCGCGAAAACCCCAGTCCCGAATAGTACCGCGACTGTCCCGTATTCGCTCCCAAGGCAAACCAAAAGACGCGTCCAAAATAAGAGGCTTTGTTCCGCTCCAAAACGGGGTGCGGCTAGACCGACAAGTACAAGGTATTTATAGGGCACATAATGTCCACACATCCCACCAAATCATGGGAAAGAGTTAGGATCGCATATGTGCATAGCGGTATAAGAAGTCTCAACCGATTTGAACAGTTCCGCTAGTTAGGACTGAGTCAAGTGGTTTTTTCTTCTTTCTCACGACGGAGGCACCCTGGGACAGTCACAGGGTGGGCGCCCTAATAGGCATCGAGACAGTACTCAAGCAAAGAGGAGTGATTCAGTATGCCAGCAGAGTATTGACCCCAACGGAACAGAAGTATTCAACCATTGAGAAGGAATGTTTGACAATCTTCTGGGCACTGGACAAGTGGAGACCGTACCTACCGGGTCAACAGTACCACGTGGAGACGGATCATATATCTCTAGAGTTGATGCGGACTGCGAGGGACCCAAAAAGCAAATTAGCCAAATGAGAGTTGCGTTTACAGGAATATGATTTCACGATCAACCACGTGCCTTATTCGACCAATTGCGTCGCTAATTCTATTTCTCGATCGCAGATAGACGACGAATTCCCCAAAATGACCTTTGGAATCAACGGCTTGGCAATGGAGTAGAACGCACAAACACTAGTGCGTCTACAACGTCAAGACAAGGTCCTCCGGAAAGTGATTGAAGCTCTGGCAAGAGGCGTGAAGATCCTAACAACGACTAGGAACGAAGAGCTGAAGATAATCGCATCGCAGTGGAGAAGAGTTGGCTTAAACAGTGCGGGCGTATTGACGTGGCAGCGTGGCGTTGGGCGCTCTTGCGTGATAATCATCCCGACAACTGAGGAGGAGACTGGTAGCAAACTGCCATGAAATGGTACACACCGGATGCACCAGGACATATGATCTCTTGCAACAAAGAACATATTGGCCGAAGATGAAAGAGGATGTGACAGCTTACGTGCTTGCATGCTAACAATGTCAGTTACTGAAAGACGACAACCGGATAGCTCAATAGCCCTTACAACTAATACCAGTCTCCAGAATCGGTGAACCCCGGTCGATGGATCTTATGTGCCCATTTCCACTCAGCGCCCGCGGTAACCAGTACGTTCTGGTCATGACAGACCACTTTACCCGTTGGATCAAAGCGACTGGCGTTCCGGATCAAAAGGCATCTACGGTTGGAGACATGGTGATGAAACACATCGTGGCAAACCACGGTGTACTAAAGGTGATCTTGACAGATCAAGGACCATGCTTCGAAAGCGAGGAGTTTCGAACACGCATGCAACAATTTGGAATGAAACGCATCCGAACGACATCATATCACCTGCAAACGAATGGCCTAACTGAACGTAACAACTGAAATGCCAAAGAATAGTTATCAGCCAAATGAGACGCCTGGGAGTCTGCGTTGCCACTGGTGTTATTGGCCCACCGAGCGCCTGTGCAGGCGAGCACGAAGACATCTACATTTCAGCTGATGTACGGTAGAACCCCTCGACTTCTCCTGGATCAGGACATTGGAATATGGCCAGAGTACAGTGATTCCACTGAAGAATTGGTTGCCGAATTAAGAGGAGTCATTCGAAATCTGAAGGCATCGCAGGCAAGCACAAAAGAAGCAATCCGCAACGCAACGGCTAGGCAAAACTGGAATGTTCAACCTAGAACAACAGGTGAAGTATCGAGATCATCGGAACACGGGTGCCAGCGGCCCAGCATCAAGAAAACTTCCGCCTAAGTGGTAAGTTCCAGACGGGACCCAGTACACACGGTTAAGAGGAACGGCGAGACGAAACGAGTGCATGCCAGTGAGTTAGCAAAGTGGCATGGAATGCCGGTGGGGCGAACCAGAAAAAGATCAATAATCCGAGAGACAACACTGCGTCGGTCGGAGAGGATTCGTCAACAGATGCGGAGGAACCAAGGAATCTCAGGAGGGAGAGGAGTGTTGTATGACAGGCAGTTTCGTTGTGAGTAATATACTACTCGCCGGTGACATTCAGGAACGAGAGGGTAGGCCCCAATGCTAGGAAGACGATGGATAAGAAGAGACTATCGGAATAGTGGATACCCGCTTTGGGAGAAGTTTCACCAGCGCGAATGACAACGTACTGTAATCCAATGTATGTGAATGCACGCCAGATGAGTGTACGCGTTTGTGGCCCCATGTTTAACGACCTGTACGGGAATTCGTGCAATAAACGAATTTGCAGGCAATGCGTCTTTTGTGATCACAACACACCGCAGTTATATATATATATATATATATATATATATATATACGGAACGTCAGACTCACATCCACTGTTCATTTCCTCAACGATCGGTTTCTAATGCAGCGTTCAATGCGTGATAATACACGTCCATTTGTTGTTGAGCGAACAAAACAGCTAGTAATTTTAAAAGATGGGCATTTTCAGTCACGTTCCATATTCCAAAATAAATAATCAAGTCTGACTAGACTGCGCCAGAGTAAACAACACATAATGAGACCATGTGATAGCCACTTCTCATTATGTCGATATGAATTATTTCTAGTAGAAGACCAGTCCTAACCTACAAATATTGGCAATCCACTGACTATAGGCACTAATGCTAACCAATACATTTAGCTCGTCATTTGAAGCGAGGTTGTGGTAACCTACGCGGCCCCGAACTAAAAACATTGTGGAGTACGATGGTTGCTCGAGTTCAATGCCGCAAACGGTGTCGTCATTTGATCGAATTACCTCTGGAGCGAAAGTTGGTAGTGCCGGATAATAAGGGCCGCTGGGACGTGGTTGTCTTGCAGACACCGTTCTACTTTCATTCACACCCCAAACGTTTGTCTGCAGGAAGCAGGCGCCTACTTGTTAAACGTTTCGGGTTATACACACGATTCTTCTTTACTTAGTAAGCCCTAGTATGCCTTTTATTTTTATACTAGGAATCGGTTCTCATACCATCACTAAGTGGCAAGTGAACTGACGACGATTTCGGTTAATTCAAGCACCCGTACATTGAACTTGAGCCAGATGAGCACAATAGACAGACTGTTTTCGCTTACCTCCAGACAGAATTTACAATACACACACAAAAATCCCAGAGTACACAAACGAATTCAACTAACGATATACAATTAGAACTTCGGTAAAAAAAATGTGTAGGTAAACCGACTCTACTAAACTGATAACTTGAAATCGGCTGCCGGTATTTGTTAAAAAAGCTCCTAGAAGAGAAGTATGAGGAGACTTGAATTCCCATTCCGAATTCTGTTTCAGCAAAGCCTTCGGGGTTTCACCGTCAAAAAAGTGAGCAGTAGCAAACTTGAAATGGGGTGCTTTTAATGTGTTTGACGTCTGGCTAGAAACGAACAAACGTGTTCCCTTCGAACTATTAGTTCACAAGTTGTAATCAAACCACATCGTTCCTACAGGTTCACCAAAGTGCAATAAATTTATTCTGTAATTTAAATGATCAATATAAAATGAGTGTAAACTAGATCCCAGTATGCCGATGGAGCCAACACAATACACTAATCGGCACATCATTCTTTCTGTAGAAAGATTGTCCGCCCATTTCTTCAATTGCGCGCCTGTCGTACAGCGATTCGGTTTGGTGATCCCTTGGACAAATCGGAGAGACGAAAGCTTATCGATGAGCTTTCCAACTGCAGATTGCCATTCCAGTGCGCTCACGGACGTCCGACCTGCGCACTACTGGCAAAATTACCAAAGTCTGATTAGTGGTAAGTACGCTGTATTAACCAATTTTAATGAACTGGGTACGCTAATAACAACCACCGACTGATTCATCCGGTTGAGTTTTATTAAACGTGTTCAAAATCGAATGAACAAAAACAAGACAGCTGTTAACAAATCAGTCTGATAGGTTAACTATCACAATATCACGGCAAACGAACGAAACTAACCCACCACGACTACTGAGATGATTGCCGCAGTACATATACATACTTGGAAGTTGCTTGGTGTATTAATCCCTCGAACGTTCCAAAAAGAGATCTCGGAGAAATAAAGTAATTTTGATCCACTGGGAAAACAACAGCATTCACATTAGAGGTTGCAAACGGAATGCATTAATGTTGTGTCCTGACTGGCCTATCCGTTATTCTCTTACGACGATTCAACCAATCCAAATATTCTAATCCGACGTACACCCGAACAACTGACACAACAATTGAACGTTACTCTGAATGATGACGCCAGTCAACCTGCTTTATGTTAACAATATCTTATGTATAGGGATTGGTCGGATTTCGTTTTCTGACAAACTGATCACGTATATCAGCGAAATATTAACCTTTCAATGGGGTTGCTCATTCACTCTGGTCTTAGCACACGAGATCCGACGTTATCTACTCCTTTCCCAACGCTGCAAAAGCACGAAAAATCTTTCACAACTAACTCACGTTTGTCGGCGAACCGCTCTCAGCCGCCAAATTATGAAAACTTTCTGAAGAGTCCACAAGAGTTTCACAGGCGGAGGCAAGTGGCCAACAATAGTTCATGCCACTAATCTAATGCCCGAAAGAGACCATGACCATACATTTTTTTTGTCATGGTCACGGTAAGCTTACTGGGTGCTTGTTGACTTTTGAGTGAAAAGTCAGATTTACATAAGAACGTATGATCGAAGCATCTGCCAGACTAGTGCTCACACTGACGTAAAAAAATGGTAACAAAAAACATAGATTTATCGGCAAAAGTAACCAAGCACTGTAATCGACGATTTTCTCGGAGAAAAACCCAAGTTTAGAATTCGAAAGACACGGTTAAAAATGGGTTTCGATTTTATGTACACATTGTAAGGGCAGCATATATCACAAGAGTAATATACCAACAATGAATGTTTAGTAAAGATTGAAATACTGTGTACACAATCTTGAAGGTCAAGATAAGCGGAAGTTTTCAAGTCGACTAAAGGCGCTTGGGAGAAACCACTCTGAACTGGTGTTTAAGTCTACTCCAGGAAGCTTGTGTGAAAATCGCAGAGACATACAAACGTTGGGCGTCCTCCGGAGCAACCGAGATGTCCGTAACCATTGCATTGGAGTACAGCCACCTTAGTACAAGTTAAGAAACAAGACGACCACAAGCAGTTAATCAATTTGAACAGCTGATAAAAAAAATATGAGGGTCACCTACTGGAGACGGCTATGTTGAACACAATTTAAACTGTCATCATAAGGTTTAACTAATCCAAACCACATTAGAAAGGTATTCATTGAAAGTTGGTGCCGGTTAATTCACGGACACGCGGCGTGCTGATGAGAAAAAAATGACACTTCTAGTGAGAAGAGTATTTCAATAATCCAAAGATCAAGTGTTGAGCGTGAAACAACAACGTTAATCTAACACTGTAGAAGTTAATCGATGACAGACATTTTGCTAATTGGAGGGTCTTGGAAATGTCACCGTGAAAGATTAAGTAGGTAAGCGTTATTGTCGAAAAATTTGTTCACACACACTTGAGGAACTGACAGACAGTCCGCATAATGTTATCAAATAACATAAGACAAAGGAGTGCAAGATCATTCCAGCGGGGTAAAGCCCAACGGTACCCACAAAAGTCTTAGCCATTGCGACAGGAAAAATCGCGTTAAATAGGTAAGACTTCCAAGAAATGAGTCATTTTTAGTATGAGCGCACACTTCAGCCCGATAACTGAACGTTCTCGAGCTGCCATACAAACGTTCAACGGGTAAGACAGTTGCATGTGCGCTGTCAGACTCAATACATCGGTAAAAGTATGTCGACGCAAATCAGAAAGACGTTGTATATTCATTATATCGGCGTACGCTCCGACGGACAGCAGTTCGGATGCTACCAAAGATGCGTTCTATGACGCCCTCGTTGACCTTCTGAGGCAAACTAAACAGCCAGACATCATCATACTAGTGGGCGATTTGAATGCTCAGTTTCGTCGTCTTTCTCCGGATGAGAAGCGGCTAGGAGGTAAGTTTCGTGTCCGGGCACAACGCACTGATAATGGTGAAAGACTGCTGCAGCTGTGCGCATCACACGATCTGTATATTTCGAGCACCGCATTCCAAAACAGGAAGAAGCACTGTGTTACTTGGAAACCTCCGTGTGCTTCCCAACCGTAGACACAGTTGGATCATATAGCAGCTAGTTACAGGTGGCGCCACTCTGTTAAGGACTGTCGTGCCTTTTGGAGCAACCACCTGGACTCGGACCATGCTGTTGTGCGTGCCCGTTTCGTTCTATCATTTGCCCAGAGAACCTACGCTCGTAAATACAAGGTATTCAACTGGCATTCGAGCGATGAGGGTGTGAAGGACGCTTACCAAAAGGCGTTGGTGAACAAGTTGCCCAGTTCGAGTGAGATGAAGGATCCTAATGAACACTGGGAACAAATCGCCAAAGCTATGAAAGCATACTGTGAACAGGCATGTTCCGATGGGGCTGTTCAGTTGCGAGAGAACTGGATTTCTATCACGTCGATAAACCTCATTAACAAGCGTCGCTCGATCTCACCTGGTTCTGAATATGATGATAACCGTCCAGAACTTAAACGCAAGCTGACTAAAAGTTTGCGCAAAGACCGTGAGCACTACTTGGTCGAACAATCGAAAGAGATGGAAAAAGCCTTTTTATCTGGGAATAGCAGAAAGCTTTTTTCCGTGATCCGTGGTTGTACTGGCCGTCGAGTCGGTGTAAGTGAAACCATATGTGAAAAAGATGGTTCACTTATTACCAGTCAATCGCGCCGGCTTGACAGGTGGGCTGAACATTTTGACTAACAGTTCAGCTGGCCTCAGCCAGATCATATAGACGACGGGACCCGATCAGTCAGTTATTGCATTCCAGACGGCTCTCCGTTGGAAGCAGAAGTGGTCGTGGAGCTCAAGTTATTGAAGCGTAATAAGGCTACCGGGCCAGACTGCCTTCCTCCTTCTCTTTTCAAGGATGGTGGGGAGAGGTTGATATCGGAACTGACAAAACTCCTCCAGACGATCTGGGAGACTGAAGAGGTGCCTCGTGATTAGTGCTTATCAACAGCAATCTCCCTTTTCAAAAAGGGGGCCCGAAGTCTATGTGACAACAACAGAGGCATCAGTTTGGTGTCTACTGCATCCAATTTACTCACTGGTTTCATTTTACCTCGGCTCCCTAAACCCAGAGAAAGTCAGATACACGAAGAACAGGCAGGATTCCGATCCGGTCGAGGATGCGTTGACCAAATTTTTACCTTGCGACGGATTTCGGAACATCGGCACTGTTACAGACTGCCGACAGTCGTGATCTTTTTGGACCTAAATCGTGCTTTCGACTCAGTTGCTAGTAACGTTCTCTGGAGCTGTATCCTTCGCAAGGAAGTACCAGGGAAATACGTGAATCTATTGAGATCACTGTATGCTCACTCTGCGTGCAGGGTGAGAGTTTATAGACAACTGTCTCGGACGTTCATCACTTCTAGTGGTGTTCGTCCAGGGTGTCTGATTACCCCTTTCCTGTTCATTTTTGTCATGGACGACATCGTGGAGGGTACGTTTGAGAAACTTAGTGAACTTGGTGTTGAGCTTCTTCCTGACATGTACGGTTGACTGACATGGAATATGCGGATGACATCATGTTACTTAACCTATCTGCTGAAGGCTTGCAGACCACGCTGAACAAGGTGAGTGACCGGGCTGGTTTGTATGGAATGCGCTTTGCACCTTCAAAATGTAAAGTGCTGCTTCAAGACTGGGGCACATCAACTCCTACCTTCTTCATTGCAGATAGTCCGCTTGAGACTGTGAACAGTTTCACCTATTTGGGTAGTACTATCTCGTCAGCCTGTAATAGTGCTGATGAGATATCAGCGAGGATAGCAAAGGTATGAATTGCCTCTGCCAAACTGCGTCATTTATGGCGTCGAAAAGATACCCGGTTGTCGCTGAAAGGGAGAGTATATAATGTCTGTGGGCGTTCTGTTTTGCTCTATGGTTGGGAAACGTGACCTGTTCACAAGGAAGATGTCAACAGGCGTGCAGTGTTTGACCATCGTTATCTCCGCCAAATAGCCCGCATTAAGTGGACTGATCGCGTGAGCAATGTGGCAGTTCGCCGACACGTATTCCAGAACGCTTGGGATGGGCGATCAATTGGTCAACTACTCACGGTGCATAGCGTGCGATGGTTAGGTTACATACTTCGTGCGCAGCTGAGCGTCTACCGTACCGAGTATTTAATACTGAGACCACCAACAGTTGGATGAAACCACATAGTGGTCAAGCAACAACGTGGTCACGAAATATGAAGGCCTTGACTGATCCATTGAGCAGAGTGGGTAGGTGTCGCCTCCTTGGGTGGGGTCCTCGTGATCACTCAAACCGCTGGTTAGAGATGCTGTCCGAGATGGCGGTGTGTCGCAGTCAATGGCGTACCTGCATACATACCATTTCAAGTTCTTCCGCTTGGTCCCTTATTAATTTTCGAACTTCTTAGTAGCGTTTTCTTCTAGGATATTCCACGTGATTGTTGAGGTGAGCGGCGGGCCCGAGCCACAGTACCTTTTGGTCAGGCTTATGGCTGCTATGATGATGATGAAGAGGAAAGGCACTACTTGCGTACCCAGACATCTGTGGATCAATTTAGATGATCGACCCCACGGTGTGTACTGCTCAGTAACAGTGTTAACATTACCGAGTTTTTCATCATCTTGCGAGCAGCCACAGAACTGGCCAGATGATTTAACAGCATGAAGTTAGGTTTGGGTAGACAGATTAAAACAATGCTGTCCATATAGAAAACCATGCAAGTCGTAGGCAACCCACTCGCATTGTTTCCATTTAGGAATTAGTGAAGGGAAAGAAACTCAGGTTAACTGGTGGTTAAGTTTGAGTGAACTGTCTTCCAGGTTTACATGGATAATCCTTTAGTATTGCACGCAGCACAGTAGGTCCACAGAATTTATTCAACGAATGGGATAGGTAGAATGTTGATGAGGTAAGCAGACAATAATATAGACGTTCCACATAAACGCGTGTGCGTTCATAAGTAACGCATATCGAAGCCAACAACTTGAGTAAGCAGTTTCTCCATCCATGGCAGTCATTTAAAATTACCCCCCTTTGCTATTAGTCAGTTCTCATGTGACACAATGGAGCGTATGAAGGTTGCATATAGTCAATTAGATTCTACTTGGACAGAGGCACAAAGCAATCGAAGACTTAATTGTGAATTTCAACTTTTCAAGTAATCATGGCAAAAAATGACCATTGCTGATAGTGTCAACGACAAAATAAATAAGACCTTAGACGGAAACGTGAGTAAGTACATTGTTTAGAATGAGCTTGAATCAAATCCAGACTCAATAAGAAATCGAGTCAAAGCAAAAATGAAAACTCACGTATTAAGTGGATTCCAATAACTTACTCGAGCACGGGACTGCCTTGGTTTATACAGACCGTGTGGCGCAACCAGCCAAGATATTTGGAAAGCTCGTCCTCAATTCCTTCGCACAGTTCAGAGATGCCAATGCGGTTTTCAGTGGATACAACAAAGTCCAGTTCTTGTCGATTAGCTTCGGTCACATATGTTAAACTGGTATAAATACATTTGATAGCAGTCATAAGATTCGATAAATAGTTTTTCGCATTGATGAAACGAGAAAAGAATAGGATGCACGAATACATCGCGCCACAGAGAAAATGTGGGCAGACAAAATAGATATGGGTGCTGAGCGCTTGGATGCACGGTGAATGTTACGCTGACCAAAAAAATAAAGCCGTAACCAATCAAAAGCACTTTGACTGACTCCAACTAACCAAAATAAGATTATTTCCACTAACACCAGCCCGATTTGGTGTTACTGTCCTGTGATGTTGGCTTTCAAACCAATACTGTATTACTAGTTTGGATTTACTAACTAATGATAATCGGAAAGAGATCTGAACTAGCAACCATCGAGAAGCGCGCCAAAGCTCTCAGCCATTAAACTAGTGATACTTTTTACATGCGGGACCTCCAGCTGATAGGTTCAACAAATCGTTCGGCTTCTTCATGACTGCGTGCGAGTGACCATGAACATCAGCTAGTTCTCATGTTTGCTTGTTTGCTACGCGTTTCTTCTCATGACTAAACCGGGCATATTCACGCTACTTCTCATGTAATACACTGTTGCACAACCTTAGATCGCACTGTCGTGTTCAGATTTGAATGGCCTACACCTAGCATTAAAAGATGCAGCTCGAAATCAACAATGCTGGAGACAGCACGCGATCGAAATGGCTACACGCAAGAGTTAGAATGAGTAACAAGCAATACCAGATTCTAGTAATGTTCCAATAGGATGCCCAAGTAACGCAACTGTTTGCCCAGTGTGGTGAATAGATATCCATTAACGGTTGATATGTATATACACAAACAGTTGATAAACATTAACTGTAGGTTGCCAATTTTTGCACGTTTGAACGATTAGCCATGTGAGCTTCGATGGCCTCGTTAACGCAAGAATCAAAAATAGGTCAACGGATACTTCCACAGCCTTATAAGATGCTCAATTTAATAAATCGTTGTATAAGAAAACCTACCACTTAGACTGAACTAATCAACACGTAACTTGCTACCTCTTATCCGCCTGGATGTGCACAGTTCACTTCAGGTTGCCGACTGTTTAGTGGCTGCGACTATGAGGGATCGAAACGGTACTGACGTCCATGTCCCAAGATGCTGACTCTATAACCGATAATCCAAGGTCGGTTCCACTCGTGTTCGAACATATATTGTGAACACGATTCAAACCGGCAGACGAAAAAACAAAACTACAAGCGTATAAACGAAATCACGCAACAGTTCTCACTGTTTAATCGACACTCCACTAAACCACCAAAGTATGTATGGTTGAACCTTTCTGAAAGAAAGATTTAGTTCAAGTTACAGCACGTGAAACGATGCGTTTCCAGTACCCCCTGAAAACGGGAAAATTGTAGCTGATAAGAAATCATTCAGTACACACGTGCCAATCAAACAGATGTGATACTAGTGCTCGAATAAAAACTCGTGAAACTGGTTGCATGAGGATTAATGAGGTATGTACGGTAAATCTACCATGGATCGAAAGCGTAGTAATAAGTCACGTACCCAGACCAAATGAAACAAGTCTGGTGACCAGCAAACATTTCGCAATCACTCAGATCGGTTCGTGCGCACCGTGTCGCTCTGCAAGAATCAAGAGAGAGGCAGACCAAAGAGCCGAGATCATTTTGCCTCTGGCAGGCAGTCTGTCCAACCGAAGTACAGTGTGCCACCAGAAACAGTCGCTGAACAGAAACATCAATTGACTATCCCTAACCTATGTAAATATGTTAGAACTTTGCTTCGGCACGTCAGCTGTTTAGCGTCCAATTATAACTGTTACAACGTTGTTCGCAATGTCAACCAACTAGGAATTCATCCAAGTTTAACTCCATTCAGAGCTCCGCCGATTCTCTTCAATTAAATACCACACCTTTGAAGAATGTCACGTGTTTTAAGCAAAAAGAAACGAAGCGCTAAGCGTTAATACCACAGTGTTACTATGCAACATACAAGGCTACATATAGGATGGAAAGTATCACGCTGTCCCAACCGAGACAGAAGCAGTCACGGGAACCTGGGCACGCATCTACAACCACTTGATTGGTATTTAATATTGTTATCGTTAAACTACCATGAGTTCAGTCTAGGCAAAGAGATTTCAAAGTAAGGACGTATTAATTCCAAGCTGCTCACTTGCGACTACATTTAATGCAGGATTAAGCCATCGAAAAATTTATACATAGATAGCTGGGTTTATATATATATATATATATATATATATATATATATATATATATATATATATATATATATTCGCCAGTTTGCACTCACCCACAGTCAACTTTGTTGCCCACGCGAAGGATGGTCGGTGAGTCAGGTTTATCGGCTCTATCATGCTCCAAATGAGGTTGCGGAGATAGGGAAGTGTTCAGTTGCAATCGAACACCAGCTCGAGTTAAGACGCTGTCTACATGAAGTGCTCGCCTTTCCCAATCCGGTTCACTGATATCGATCACGTGCAGAATAAGATCCTAGACAAATGATCCAAAAAGTGGATGTTCATAGACACGTATGAAAAATGACTAGCTGCACAAAACGATATAGATGCCGTAAGAAATACAGTAACATGGCAAATTACGTAAAAAGGGAACTACAGAGAAGCCGAAGCAAACAAAGTTATGTAAAGTTGCATCACAAACATTCATGGCTCTAAGTATTCGGTGTGTCAGACAACGTCCTTTAAGCTTCAGTCGGGAGACGAGAATCGCCCTACTGCAGCAAGTTTTGACATCCAAGAGCCCATTTCCCCAACCTAAGTTATAAACTCGCCATCACACTCGGAAGGTTCGAGAGTCAAAATAAACTAACCAGTTCAAGTCTGTAATTTGTCCCGAACTTTTCTGGTCCTCTGGAAACTATCACAGATTACAGCGATGTTCTTTGCACACTTTAAGTCTCGAACTCTAATGCCTGGGAACATTCCTACACAGTTATACTCACAGTTCGTAAGACTGCATCCAAGGATCTTGTCTACGCCAAAGACGACAATTAGTCCTAAACCTTAATGTAGTTCAAACCTGTGGATTGTTTTCAAGTTGTTGACATATTCCACATACTTCACTCCCATCCTCGATAAACAGTTCAAGAACGTAGCTCTGCCAACTCAGTCAAAGTCCACTTGATGCTTAAAAAGAGAATACTTATCGGTTCCCTATATGGATGGTGGGATTTAAGTATCTGGTAGAGTATGAGGGTGTGGCCGACATGGCAATGGCTAGGGGGAAACCTAGCTTGCACTCCATCGGTATGTTGCGTACGTGATGAACTTAATCTAGGAAACATAACAAGTTCGACATAATAGGAATTAGGCTAGTCGCCTGACGGTTTGCACATGAAGTGCGCCAGTCTCTGCTAGAGATGGGAACTATACTGTCCAAACCAAGAGCAGTGGCCTTTCGTTTCAACAGTACGCCTCGCGATCCTCTCTTAGTTGCTTCCTCAGTTATGAAAACGGTTTTGTGATCATACAGAACGTCCGCAAATTAATAAAACAGGATGCTCGAAGGCATTTCACACAAAATTGGGGCATGGACTACAATGTCTTTCCAAAAGAGATCACCACCCAGAAGAGATCACGTTTGATTCGTTACGTTAAGCAGTCTCACTATGGATGGAGTATTGTGTCCAAAAAGCCAACCTACAATAGTTACCGATAAAAGTTTACGATTAAGCATACATAACATAGCAAAAGATTCGTTACTTAATAGTCCTAGAAGGTCTAAGCTTACTGTGTCTAAACATTCTTCCAGTGTAGCACGGAATGCGGCGATCAAGTTGGTGGGGAGATCCGCCATGAATCCAATTGTATCGAGTAGTAATAGATGTATACCCGGTAGACCGAACTTTGAAAGGTGTTCACTTCCGGCAGAAACTTTGACGTCGGGAGGAGTATTCAGATAGTGTTTCTGGAAAGCTGGTAGACGAGCACGGTGATGTGTGATATCAAGCGTCGCAAACACTTGCGGAGAAGAGGAAAGCTTCTGATTGCCAGTCAAGCATCGAATAAGACTTGTCTTTCCTAAACGCAATTGGAAGGCATAATGTTGAGAACAGCACAATGCCACAAACCGCGTACAAAAAGCAAACATGGGATGGTAAGTTTTGGGAATGCAAGCCGGATGTTGCGGAAGATTGTTGGAAAGAACTACGACTCCGATGATATTCCATCGAAGTGACACAGTGTATCGTGAACAACACAGTTACGATGAATGCCGCGTATGTATGGGATTACCAAACTGATACTGAATGTAGGTGGCGGACTAAGATAGACTACCCGCCAACAAGTAGCTCATCTCACTGAAACAATAATTAGTTGCCAATTTATTCCACTGAGACAGCCGGTTACACAGCAAGGCAGTGTCCGAGGGGTATCCATTTGATTACTCTCTCGAGGTTCCAGTATGACAATACGACATGGAGTTGAAAAAGCCATTATGAGGAGCACTCGCTATCGTAAGACTGTGCATGAACAACCGAAATAGGAGAGGCTTCGTTGAGCATCACTTTAGTGATTAATCACAGGCACGCATCACACCCAGTAGAAAGCTAACAGCACAGATCAAGCAAGTGAATCGGTACACCTTATCCTGAAACTGTGAAGTTTCGTAAGCCACAGTACAGTGACACAAATCACACGATCAGGATAGTGAAGACGTTGGAATTAAAGGGAGGAACGCATGAGAAGCTACTAATGAAATAAACAACAATGGCTAGTTAGAACAAACAATATTGAACAAACCACAAAACAACATGGATAGCACTGGTGGATAGTTGCGTTGCGGTGCGTGAAGAGTACAAAAATTTCGATAGTTCAGTGCGCTTCTGATGAGATGCAATAAAAGATGCTCAAGGCAGACACCGTACAAACAGCTCTAACTTCTTTGTTCACCTTTTTTATGGGAAAAACTGTTTTACGACTCCATATCAACCTCTTCCCACTCGAAACAACCACTAGCCATTCCGGTGCTTTATACTATATATATATATATATATATATATATATATATATATAACATGTGATATGATGCGCCATTGCTGGTATAAATAAGCCGTTACTAACGTGATAAAAGTTTAATAACGCCACCTTTAAAAGCGTTCGATTCAAGGTTGCGAACCCTGTGATCGAAAAATCGAAACTAGCTTCTGCTGGAAAACACTTACGTTTCTGAAAAGTAGCAGGCCGTTGAAACCACATCTAACAGACCAGATTGGTGAGACAGAATTTTATTCAGTGCGTCTTGTTTGCACTGTCAGCTCCTGGGTACACAATGGTGTTGGAAAACGGTAAAATGACGATTCACAAATGCCGGATGTTGACATATAAGACTCAGAAACCGGCATACGATTTCTGGCTACAATGAAGTCACTCAACAATGCAGTATACCGTAAAAAATACTCCAAAAAAAACGGCAGAACAATAAACACCAAGCTTCTGGCCAGGTATTCTCAAATTTTAGATGAGACCCAACTGTGAAAAGTCAGGGCTTCGGCTGGATTCGAACCAGCGATAGAAACACCAGGCCTCTACGCGGCAAGCGCTCTACCAGCTGAGCTACGAAGCCACGCCAGGAGCTCGGAAATTTCACATTTGGATCCGGTTATCCACCCGTCCCACTGTCTCATATGGAATCCCCTAAATGATCCAGGAGATCGACTTCCCGGCAGGATTTCTCGAACAGTTCACGCTGGAATCCACCAACGCCACTGCTGAGGCGAAGCCCTGACTTCACAGTTGGGTCTCATCTAAAATCATTAATATACCAAACTACTCATTAGTAATACAATTTCTATGCTCAACAGTGGCGTTGGTGGATTCCAGCGTGAACTGTTCGAGAAATCCTGCCGGGGCAGTCGATCCCCTGGATCATTTGGTGGATTCCATGTGAGACAGTGGGACGGGTGGGTAACCGGGTCCAAGTGTGAAATTTCCGAGTTCCTGGCGTGGCTTTGTAGCTCAGCTGGTAGAGCGCTTGCCGCGTATAGGCATGGTGTTTCTGTCGCTGGTTCGAATCCAGCCGAAGCCCTGACTTTTCACAGTTGGGTCTCATCTAAAATCATTAATCTGCCAAACTACTCATTAGTATTCTCAAATTATAATGAACATCGGCTAAAACAAATCCAAGGGCTCGTCGTGTATATTTATTGAACATTCGTGATTAGACACAAAGACAGTTGTCAGAGGTCGTGCGACCAGAAAGAAAGTTTGTGAAGTAAAGCCGCAAGACAAATTGTTATGACGTTTGTCCTCACTCAAAACCTCTTCCAAAAGGCAGGGACACACGTTGACTAACTACGGCTACATTATGATTCAGTTTAAACTTCAAAAAAATTATTAACCGTTTTCCTTTTTCTACGAATAACGCTGATGAGCAAAGTATATTGTGAAAGCTATACACTTTAGCTATTATGCCGCGATAAATCACAGGAGTGGTGTTGACAGCAAACAGTTGAAGCTGTACTGAAAGTTACACATTAAAACATTCGAAAAGTGCAAGAAAAATAAGCGTATTTGCAACAACTTGTAGGCACGAACGAGGAACAACAAAACTTACATTGCCCCCTCTAGGTTCGAATGATCGTTAGTAAGTATATCATGTAAAACTACCAATTCACTCTACAAAAACCATCCTCAAAATAAGCACAGATGAAAAATAAGATCATCCAGCACAGTGCGATGTATGTTGCATTTAGTGGTGAGAACGGACTTGTTAGACAGAACTGACGACAGTAACCGTGGCCGCACTCACCCGCGTTAGTGTAGCCAACAACGGTTACAATAGGAAATTGGTGTGTTTGTTTCTCCCGACGATGCTGTCTTGTTGCCTGGCGTCTTTGTTCCACTGCGGTTAGTTGATCTAGCAGCCGAGTTTCCCGTTCCTATCGGAAATAAGACGATGTAAGAAGAACAGAAAAAAATAAAGCATAATAAATTAGACGGCGAGCGTTTCAGTATGGCTACTTAACCTCTTACTCAGTAATCTCGAGGTAATGAGGAGGAAGGTAGACATTAGGCACAGGATTAAAAACGCGATTTAAAACATGCTTTTATTGGCAACTGATACACACTAATAATTAGAGTGAACTGCAATGCGTGCATAGGACTCAGTGGTAGTGACACTTTGGAGTGTAAGGTCGTAACCTATCCATCTCTATAGATATATACATATATAGGGGAGAATATACTTATGATGAAAGAAACTGAAAACAGGGATGTCTCTACCTATGATTCTCACCCATTACCGTTAGTTCCCAACAAACAATACTGACGGTCCTTTGGTATCCACTTCGGTAATCGAAAAGACTACCATATATCATTTAATGCTTTCTTGTGTTGTCTTCTTATGATGTGACATTTTTCACACCGCTTTTAACAGTTAAGATCAAAAGAAGCGTATGAGACAAGTCCCCATAGTGACTTCGAGGTACGTCACAACTATTGACGAAGAACTATGATGTAATGTTGCAATAAATTTGCACAGTTGCTAAGTGTACACTTCACTGCATAGGCATTGATAAACAGACGAGATTAAGCGTAAGCAACGGTCGACGGTAGGCAAACATGGTAAGCTCGAAGGAGACCACGTCACACAATCGTACAGAAAGACTGCGTGTACGGAGATACGGCACACTCGGGAGGAAGGCAGGAAACTGATACAACATCAAGACTGACCGCCGAAGTATTAAACAGCGTAATACGGAACCAAACTGTGACATCTGCCTTCAACATTTGTGTCGATATCATACACTGACGCACCATTGACATCTGTTGTCTTGCTGAAACACGGCTTCAGCACTCTACCTCAGTGTTGTCTTCAATCTCCACCAGCCGCTTCACTACGTGCGCTTGTTTACAGACCAAGCAACATAAGTCAATGACTAAGCCAGTGTTGACATTGCCTAAGCGCACACTCAAAGAAAACGTCGTTTATGTGGTTATGCGTCAACAGCCGCCTTTGCGCTGTCACACTCCAAAAGGCGGTCAGACCATCGAAAGGTGCCCATCACAAAAATTGCCCGTTTGTTGTCGCCGCATATTCTTCTACAGATTGCAAGTCCAGATGCAGTCAGTTGGTTTTTACCATCAGTTCACCAAACTTCTGTACATCGCGCGGCGCACGGACACTGTAGTACTGACTGGAGACTTGAATTCTGAAATAGGCGAGCTGAGTTCTGACGAGCGTGACTTGGGTGGTTCGCACTCTCACGGTACTCGTCGAACAGACAACGGTGAACGTTTGTTGTGGCTTTGTGCCGATAACGGTCTGTTTCCGGCAAGTGTAAATTTCCCGCGTTCTGGGCGTCAATGCGCCGGAAAGCGACCTCCATGGCCAAGACAATCGTCGACACAGATTGACCATAAAGTCTTCACCTGACGGTGACGTGGTTGTTTCAAAGACTTTAAATCAATCTGGGGTACCTGTATGGATCCCGATCATGCACCGTAAAGTGTCAAGTTCGTTCTGCACTTTGAAGGGAGGCCACTTCGTCGTTGAACAAAAATTGACGTATCTAAGTTAGCAGGGCTACAGGAGCTTCACGCTTACCAGTATGCGCTTGCTTGTGGTTTAAATCCTCATCCACCAGACGATTACGAAGCGCACTGAACATATATGCGGCAAACAATAAATGAGTGCGATACTGCCTCGTTTGGTACTGCTGCTGGTTCGGCTGCCAACTGCTGGGTCTCTATGCGATCACTGGAATTCCTGGACGTTTGCCGAAATAGCCCATCCAGCAGCGAGTATAATTCGGTCAGCAAGACTACTGGCTTGGAACTCCGGAAGCGACCACGAGAGGATCGCCAGGACTGGTAGACACAACGTACTAACAAGATGAAACAAGCTGCTGCTGCCGGGAACTCTCGTATGCTCTACATCTCATCCAAATAACGAACAGCAGGAAGCCAGGTGTGAACCAGGTAATCCGAGTCTATTCATAACAAGTAACGACCCTTGAAACGCTGGGCTTAGCACTCCTAACAGCAGTTCAAATGTTCGCTCGCGCCACTGACCATGCCTTCGGGCTCCGTCTGTGTTAACTGGTCCACCGACGTTTATCTAGCTTCGGAAATAGAATTCACATTTCAGTTCAAGTTCCTGAGATATCACAGGTCCCATGACCCAGACAAATTCCCTCCTATTCTTTCTGCATATAGAGATGCAGCCTTAGTTAAAGAGCTTACGGTTCCAGAAATTCTGGATCAATCAAGCTGTTCCAAATTACTAGGGTTTGGATAAAATCGTCCCCATTTTCGAAAAGGGCCAACGCATCTCATGTGTAAGTCACAGAGAGACTTGCCTGATATCTATTGTGCCCAATTTGCTTGCAACCCCTATACTTCCTAGAATAAGCGAAACGCGCAAACAGAACATCCGTGAGGAGTAAATTAAGGTTCGGCCTGGCCGTGGACGCATTGTTCACATCTGCACACTCCATCATTCGTACAACACGCCAACAACTGTTGTCTTTTGGACATCAAAGGGGCTTTTGATTCATGTGGAAGAACAGCACTTGAAGTGTGTGCCCGAGAAGTATGTGAACATCCTGAAAGTAATTTACTGTCAGACCTTGAGTCAGATTAGAGGTTGCAGTAACGTATGGCCTATCTTTAGCGTATCAAGCGAGATGTGACAAAGTTGTCCAGCCTCTTCTTCCTACTCAACTTTGCAGTTGACGAGGTTCTAAAGTGTGTCCTGACAAACGGCGAATATGATGGTGTAGATTCGCTACCGAGCACTCAGTTTCGAGAAATAGAGTATCCAGACGATGTCGCCCTAATCTGTGGGGGTACACAAGGAGCCCAGAACATTCTATGCAGACTACGGGCTTCAGTTCGTCAGTTTGATATGGTCTTTACACCTAATAAATGCAAGGTGTCGTTGCAAGATTGTCAGAACCTTGGGCCTGCCCTCACTGTTGATGTTGAGCCACTGGAGGTAGATAGGAACTGGGGCAGCGCTGGTGGTATGTCTGACCACAATTCGTACAATAAGGGCTCACATGGCGTTTGCCATCTTATATCACTTGTGTTGGCATGATCTGTCATTTTGGGCAGTTCTACTATACGGCTCCGAAACCTGATCCATCCGCGCGGAGTACGTTTACAGAACATTCGTTCTCAACGATCGGTGTATCCAAAGTACTAGCGGCGTGTAGTGGGAACACCTCGTCAACAACAGTTAAGTTCACCGACGTGTCTTTGGAACGGATGGACTCTGTCGACCCTTGAGCACACTGATCTCGTCTCACAAACTTCGTTAGCCAGGTCACATTTTACGAATATCAACCGATCGCCTGTCACACTATGCCATGTTTGCGAGGGATAGTTTGGGTTGCAACCAGCAGTCTGGTGATCGTCGTATGATGTGGGTTCTGGGTATGTAGGCATTTACTATGAAGCTTCCTGCCTGAGGTCCGAATGACAAGGAACACCTTTGATTGAGGACGCTGTCTGATATGGTAAAGGACGAAAATCAATGATGGCCGTGTTGTGAATCTGTGCATCGGTGCAGTTTTTCTTTTTCCGTCGTCTGTATTCTCCCCCCCCTTTTTTTTACCTAAGAACACATTTTCTTCTTCTTGTTACTCTTCTCATACTGTGGCACGTTTGTCATTCCGTGTAGTCTTTACATGTTCGGGATATATATATATATATATATATATATCGATCCCTAGGTTATGGCTTTGGACTTAATGCATGTTGTGTGCGAACTGTAATGTTTTCCTTGAGGGAAGTGTGACCAGCACAACTCAAACACTTAATTCTTGTAAACTGGAATAACAGATCTACATGATTAATGACCAGAAGAATTTCCAACTGCGTCGTATGTTATGATGTTACAACAAGCAGAGTTAAACGAGATAAACAGCCGCAAATAAATAAAACCGTTTCTAGATTCAAAACGAAGCGAAACGAGCAAGTATTTCTAGACACAAAATTCGAGGTCACGCTAAAGGACGATCACCATTACAATAAGACAAAGTCGGTACAAGCTTTCAGGTAAATACAACAAAAGAAAGTGTCCGTGAAGTCCATATGGCAATTACAGACCAGCAAAGGGCAAGTCGAATCAACAACATGAGTCTGAAACGGTGCATTTTAACTAGATGAGACGCAAAGTACGGAGCCATTTTAATTGGATTCCTGGTGAACCGTATTTTTTGCGCACCAACAGGTTTAAGCAACACAGTAGCATGCAACATCAATACGAGATTCAGCACACTGGGGCGTGAATGAGACAACAATGATGAAATAGAATTGATGTTGATAGCCTTGCGCAGAATGATGGAAATGTCATGAGATTTTTACCTACAAGCGTGGAGTATACGAATAATGTTTTGAAAAATAAATGGGTAACAACGCGAAAGTGACACATGACTACTCACCTTGAGAAGCTGATCCATATGAAGAAGTGGCGCACCAGTGATTGCGCTAGTGTCTTTACTATCACTTGGAGTGAAAGAATATAGTACGGGCAGACGAGCTCGAAGGAGACCCAATTCAGCAAGTTGGGCTTGTAATTTGGCTTCTTGACTCTTGGCTCGTAAATTGAACAGCTGCACGACTAAACTGTAACTTAAGTGTAGAAGACAATAATTACATCGGTATATTTCAGGAATTCAAAAACCAACTCATGCTTGTAGTTAATTTGCAGCCAAAATAGCTTAACAACGTAGTAAGGTTCGCCATGCCAAACAACTGTGTTGGTTCGAATATAACAGGTTAGTCAACGTGTTCTCGGGGATTCATACTAAGAGGTGGGGCTTTTGGATTGTGTTATCTGTGTCGTACATTTAAGATCTCTTCAAATGGGTGTTTAACCTCAAATTCCATGAAAGGAAACCTCTCAATGACGAAGAAATGCATCAAAACTGGAAGACGTATATAAACTGGACAACTCAGCACATCACAAAAGATAGGTTGATGATACTCCCTTAATCAGAAATGATCAAATCCTGACCATCTGAACGGTTTACAGCCAAACATATACTACAAGTTAGAACGTGAAGCTAATGACGGACTACCGTTCCCAGGTACTTACTAGTATTGAGAGAACGAACGGATCTACTTAGCATTTCATCTACCGGAAGAATGTATGAACCGGTGAATACCAACACTCACATAGAACACCAGAGATTGGTGTGCATATTATCCGACCGGGTATGAAGAACTTGCAGTAATGATATTTTAGGTGAATAAATATGACAACTAAAGTATACCATTCTTGACCATGAATGTCCGAAGGGATTTATAAGGAAGTAAAACGCAACTATTTTACAAAGAAATCTACAACCTAAGGGTTCCCAGGGAAGCAATAGCTGTATAATTTTGTTTAAAATAGGTGACATGTGCTGATTAGTTGATAGGGTATTTCCGGTTAGTTTTGTCTGGTTGAATACAGAACCGCCTGAATCCCCGCATCCCTGGTTAGGTAAAAAATGTCTAAGTCAACCAAATCAAACATGATCTATGAGTATAAATGTCGAGGCAGCATATCTTATATTAGCAGGACTGAACGTCACCTAGGAACCAGAGCTGCTCTGTTCCTATCGAAATCAGTCCAACACGCGGCTACGTGTTTATCGGGCAGCTTGACAATGAAATTCTGGAAGGGGTTCGCATCACTCACTACGAAGCAACATCCGATGACCAGACATGTGTCTGGCCAGACGACGATTTCATGTTCTGTTCTCAACTCGAAACAGAGGTTTGCTACCGTATGAACTGGCAGCTGTAGCGAGACATCATAATTCTATTCTGTGTACATAGAATATTATGATGTATACACTGTTACGGTAACATCTCAGCAGATTCTAAACTTAAACTTATTGTTGTTCACACCATGGTTTAGAATTCGTCACGTTTAAATACTCTTTTTGTTTTTTACCCACACATTTGCAATTATTTATCAGTCTGCTACTTCATGGACTATTGTCAAGACCAAAAGTAGCTCTGGTCAAATTACTCACGAGTAAGGCTCATGACTGAAAAGGATGATCAGAAAACAAATCGTAATGTCCGTCTCATACCCACCCGATTCAAGATCGCAAACGTCATCAGTTCTAGATATAAAAGGTAATCAGGTGAAATTCTCAAAAACGGTCTGATTTTAATGTGCATTTAGTACGCACAGTCTGTCATACCGCGGACCTAACTGAATTTCGATAACTAACGGACCTAACTGATGTAAAGGTTCATTTGAGTAAGATGCACAAACGTATTGTGGGAATCCGAATATGCCCCTCCACGTCGTTTAACCTCTTTTAATTTGACTACTAGTGAGACCGTTGAAAGCAGGGTATACGAAGTGAACTTATGTACTGACCTGGTGTGGAAACGTTTCAACATGGTATCAGAACAGGATGATGAACGTTCGGAGAGCAAAAGCGATTACCTACCTAAAATTCAAACGACTGATATAAGTTTGCACCTGATTGGCAAATCAGACGATAAGGTCAAACATCAACCTTTAAAAAGTGTATTTTAGTTGTGTACGCAAACAGCTGTCAAGTAATTCACCTCGTCGTTAAATAAAAGGTGGTCTCACTAACAAAATGAGTAATCATTTGTATATCAAAGCTCTGAAAGAGTGAAATTACTATTGTTATTAAGAACCCCCTGAATGGTGAGTTCCAACATTCCGCACAAAATCTGGTCATCCATTAATCTTCAGTCCTAAAACGGTTCCGAGGTTAGTTAGGCCAGCGACAGGACGCAGCACTTGCGTGTTGTTTTGTCGTTTGGTTATGTCAATTGCGGTGGTCACTGTAAAGTGAATCGCCTGACATCACACTCAGTTGCCTTCCCTTTGCCTGCAGGTCTGCTGTGACGCGTCTGTCGGTAGAGTGCGCTTCCTTCGACTGTCTCAACAGTATGCGGAGTCTGCCACCTTCTTCATTGCTCACTACACACCATTTTCACGCCTGTTTCGTTTATCGCGTATACAAACTACTCGTCAATCATATGAATCAATGCAATACTTCGTCCTCGTATGCGTTACTTTTTTTACTTTCATTTGGTGGTCTTTTATCGTAACCTACCTGTGGTAACATCTATTTTAGCAAACTAGATTCGTTAGAATTCCCTTGCCATTCAAGAGGATACTTTTTTCAACTTACATCGAATCCAGTGCAGTGGAATCTGTTGTGAACAATTACCGTGAATCATTGCCTCCCGAATACCTTTATCATACTATATTGATGACCAACCAATCGCGCAAGACAAAAGAGCATTCTAAAAAAGCCGACGGTCACGTGACTGGAATAAACATTTTATCAACATTCTAGTGCAACAACTGCGGTGAAAAAAAGGGGTTTAGATAAATAAATGAACTTGTAAAATGAAAGATTTAGTCCAAAATCATACACCTACCGGTCAAATACAGGGAGTGACCAAGCTCTCTGCATAGCACTTATCTGTAACGTGCTAAGGCGGGACCAGTTGATGAAAATAGCCGTTGCGCGTGGGTTTTCCGTTTCTGCATCATCGTCATTTTGTTCTACGTTTTGACGACCGGTGCGATATAGCTCCACAGTTTCTGTCACTTCCTCCCAAACTCCTTTGGTGAAGAAACGTTCACGATTGAACCGAACAATTCCACGCAGACTAAATGAGGCCTTCGAAAAAGGATGTAGGTGTTTGAAGTCACAGACGAGTTATTTTTGTTAATTTACAGAAAAATGGGACACTGTGCTAAAATCAAACTAAAACAGTTGAATTTACCTTCCTATGAAAGCTCGAAGAGAACAATTTTCCTTAAAATACGACAATATTAGTCGAGGAGAGGGTGTACTGCAATGATTCAAACCAAAATGCACCGAAATGCACTATCACAATGTACGTAACACATTATACTTCGAGTGGAATGCTTCGAAATAGGCGACACTACCCACATAGTGAAGATTGTATATAAATTCATAAGTTGTTACAGGAGGAAGAAGGATTTTTGCCTGTGCATCTCCATTCGGGTTGGGTCAAGAAAAACCGTGCTGGACAGTATATGAGTGTGAGGAAAAATTGAGCAGAAGTAAATGAGAGGAAATGAGTGAAGTTGCTAGCACGCAATCATACCAGTTACGAGCACAGAAACAACATTCCATCAGATATGTGCCGTTAACAACTTGTGGGACTGGGTTTGAACGGTGGTTACGAAACTTTAAGTGCAAATTACCATTCAAGTAAGTGCCAATAAAGTAAAATTTGAAAACTCTCAACCGATTAAGCCGTGACCACGGAATTCGGTAACGTGTTCCTGTGTGAACAGACCCTAATTGCGAAGCAGTTCTGTCTGCGAAGAAACTTGTCTGTCCCATAACTCAAATTCGGTGAGTACCTCTTTAAACGTTCATCCTTATTTAGTGAGAGATGGAACAATGGATGACCCGAAGTGTGGAGAGTATTTTACAGGTAAGAGTTAGGTCTCCCTTGAAATGCCAGCAATTCGTTGAGAGGTGACCTAATTCTGTCAGTTCTGAGCTTCATAATTATTTAAGTGACCCGTCTTCGGACACTTTTAATAAATGCCAAATCTCTTCAAATATTAGGAGGACAGACCCATATACTCATTTCCAGGTGTTGGCAAAGTACGTAAGCAAAAATAGTGAGAAACACTTCAGGATGGAAGGTTCCACAAATTCTTCCTACGAACCTCAGGATTATGTGTGCCTTTTAGTCATAGTTGCACAATCTGTAGACAGACTCAAACCGTCCGCCACTATGACGCCTAGGTCTCATCTGAATACTGACACGAGTAGCTTCGTGTCGCCAAGGTAGTAGTCAGCACGATTTTGGTGTTGGATGAGCATGAATTGTTGACACTGAGCAGCAAGTTACTTTTCACTGATCACTGGTTTAGACAGTTTAAATGGTTTCGCGGGGTCATAACATCTTCCGGGAACTTTAGAATTCAACAGAGTTTTAGGTCGTTGGCGTACAGTAACACTGGTCAGTTGATAATGCCGGATAGTTCAAAAACGAAAAGAATAAACAACAAGAGTTCTGAGGTGGATCCTTGTATAATGTGGCTATTGGCTAGGAACTACTCTGACAAATGTCCAGTCACCTTCATATTAGATCTATGTTCAGTTACGTAATCATAAAGCTACGTGAATAAACGCTCATCGAGACTATAACCATGGAGTTTCCATAGCAAGACGGAGTGACTAACCCTGTAGAAGGTTTTACATCAATGACCAGTCCTGCGTCGGTAACCTTCGACCATGTCAGCAGCAATCAGCAGATTCGGGATGTATGAATATCCTCTACGGAGGCCATGTTGCCCGTTTGTGATAAGTTCGAAGTTTTCAACCTTGGCCCAGAAAGAATCGTCTGGTAAACACTTCACTACCTTGGAGACCACTGACAGTAAAAATACTGGTCGATAGCTTACCGGGTCATCTCAGTATCCACCTTTGAATATAGATGTGACTGAGAACTGTTTCCAAGCTTTCCATAAAGACGAGCTGACAAACAGAGGGTAAAAGGTACTACACGTAGTCCTGCTGATTCGGTGGGGCAGTGTTTCAAGATGACAGGGGATATCAAGTATGGACCGGGTAATCTGTGAGTTAGTAGGTTCTCTAATTTGATTCTTACTTGACACTGAGACTTGGAGTAATACAGTTAGGCTGCTTGCTACACGCTCAGAAGTCGCTTGTGATTTACAGTAATACACATTATGTACTGTTTACGCCGAATGTTGACTGTCTCTGCATCCGTGTTGGTAAACCCACCGGCAGTTTGCAGTTGCGAAATACCAACCTTACTCTTTGTGTGTGCCGTAACTTCGTTGCCGAAGATTAGCCAACAGCTTTTGAGCAAAACTGTATTAATAGCAAACCCGTTCCTCTCTGAGAGCAACTGCGGTGCGATTGCCTTAAATGACGGTCTTAACAAACTCAAATTCAGTCTGATCTGGTTGGCACCTGTTCTAGACTGAACGTCTGAATGTAACCAGACGTTTAATCCACATCTTTAAGCGTCTCGGCTTCTTACTAGGTTGGGAAAACTTCACTGGGACATGTTACCGGCATAGGAGATATCCTAAAAAATGAGTTGCCAGGATGATGTAAACGGAGTACGGTGATCAGGCTACGCCGCTCACACTTACTGGGATGTATTTATTTCTGAGAAATTCACCTTGTGATGGACCTTTAGACTCGTATTTTGAGGAGTACGATATCTAACTCAGTACAGACTATTGAAGTTAGTTATCTTGTAATCACAACGGCCAAGTGGGGCTGGGACTTTTAGACTATCTAACAGATCGACCTCATTGGTAACAATATAATCACGACAAGATGGCGCTTGATCAATTCGCCACCTGGCATGACCCTGGATATGCTGGTATGATCCAGATTTCACTGCTGCCCCGAGGAACTCCCCAGCAGAGGAAGACGTTGCAGTAGTAACTAAATGGTTCAGGAAATATAGGTCCGGGTGATTAGAATCTCCCATTACTAAAGTCTAAATGCAACTTAAAGACCACATTCTACGCATAACATTGTGCAAGGCCGCGTCAGCATTCTTGTGTGCAGAAGTCAAACTATAAATCACAGCAATCGAACAGATGAAGTTTTGAGTGACCAAACTGATTCCGGAAGAGTCAACAACACATTATCATGAATAATTCAAGTGTTTAGGCGTGAGCCGAAATAGAGAGTCACACTACCTCATCGCCTATTTTTCGTAACATCACAAAACACTGTCGAACCCCGACACCCGACATTGTGTAACCGGGCCGGTCTGTACGGAACGCGCTTCGCACCTTCAAAGTGCATAGTGTTGCTTCAAGAGTGGAGCACTCCTATTCTTCGAAGTAAACAATCCAAATGAAAAAGTGAACAGTTTTACATACTTGGGTAGCACTATCCCGTCAGCCTGCAATAGATCTGATGAGATGTTACCGAGGAGAGCAAAAAGCGAGTTGTCTTTACCAACCTGTATCATCTATGACGTCAAAATAACGTTCAATTGTCAACAAAAGAAAGCGCATATAAGGCATGTGCTTTTTGTTTTGCTCTATGGTTCAGAAAACGTGTTCTGCTCGCAATGAACATGTCATCAGAACTGCTGTGTTTGATTACTGTTGTCTCCACCCCTTAGCCAACATTACGTGGACTGATCAAGTTAGCAATACGGCCATTCGCTGGCACGTATTCCGGAACGCTCGGGATGCGCGATCAAACAGCCAACTAACCATGCTGAAAAGCCTACGTTGGGTCACGTACTCCGCATGCCAGCTGGGCGTCTGCCGTACCGGGTATTATATACTGAGACGACCAACAGCGTGCTAGTCAAGCAGCAACGTGACTGTTCTAGTGAGTGAGGTGAGTAGGTGTCGCTTGCCTGGTTGGTTAGAAACGCCATCTGAGATGGCGGTTTGCTGCAGCCAATGGCGCACCTGCATCCACTTCCACTTCTTCTGTCTGGTCTTCTTTTCATCATTACTAGTATTACTACTCTATAACCTTTTCAACAACGTTTTTTCTAGTATATTCCACGTCGCTGATGAGGTAGGAAGCGGCCCGAGCTACAGTACCTTCTCGCCAGGCTCATGGCTACTACGATAAGGATGACGATGAGGAAACATTGTCATACCAGAAACGGATATTTCGTCGTCCTGAACTTCCTCGTTACACCAAGTCTTGCGTGACGTCTACAGTAAATGGGTTTCGCCGGGAACAGAGGTCTCGAGGTTCGTCCAGTTTTTTAAACAGTGAAGCCACGTTGGTGCAAAAACAAAACCAGGAGGCAGCTTCACTACCCACAGTATGCACAACCGTTGAATTTACTTGAGAAGATACATCGAGTGAGAAGGGTTGTCAGCGTTTTGTAGTAAGTTTTGAAGCCACAGTCTCCGACTGGAAAGGCTGAGTCGCGGTTTTTTGAATTTCTGGACCGGATTCGGCATTCGCATGTAGATTACTAGAAGCAACATCAGGAATAACCGCGTCCGCTTCTGTGGTAGTGCGCAGTTATTTCTGTTCAGACCTGACGATTTCTGGGATGTGAAAATGGTACCTGATCTTAATAGGCAACTGTTTGCGAGCTGTGAGCCAAACCGCATGCGCCTGTTTCGTCATTTTTTTGTCGAGAAAATTAGTTCTAGTGATTGGGGTGCACTCACCGTGGCTAAGTACGTTGACCACGGCAGACAATTTAAGCTAGATTGCTAGATCAGATGGGCCAATGAGTGACACTAGGAACCTCCACCAGTTTAGATCACGCACTGCTTGAGTAATGATATCAAAGCTTTCTGAAGTAGGCACACTGAGCACGATAATGTCCCTGAGCATGTGTTCATTGACTCCTCTGGCTTCAAACGAAGACTGAAAAAGTGTGTACTTACCACGGTCAAAGCGTATCCTAGTTGAATAATCACCTCTACTAGAACTGCCTTGTTGCAACGCCATTGGCTTGCCGGAGTCGGCTACGGCAAGGAGAGGAAACGGCAGGAGAGCGCACTTTGGATCAGAGTTTTTCGCTGTGAGTAGATATCAGGATAACCCAATTGTTTAGAAGAGCTTAAAAGTTCTTTTCTGTCTTGTAGACCTACTATCAGCCCGACTGAACACCATTACTGATCGACACATAACCACGACGAATTTGGTGGTATCTTAGGTGTGCTGGCGCCAGTATTTGTGGTGTATGTTTGATAGCGCCAGCTAGGGTGAATGAAGTGAGTTCGATCACGTTTCTTTTTTTTCAGTGGACTTATATATAAAACTGGAATATGGTTATACGCAACGGTAAGATTTATGAAAATTGTGGACGGCTGTTTGCACGTCACACTACATACAACGAATTGTAACGAATCAGAGAGATACTGAGCAAGAATGGATATTTAGAGGGAGTTGCAGCAAACGATATGAAATTGAAAGACACTCAACCAGCAACAGGAACAGTAACGAAAAAGCCGGTTTCTATCAGTTTGGCATTCAAAGGCGATGCAGCTAGCAAAGTGATCAGTTACAGTTTAACAAACGCACTGGCCGAGGCTTGCCATGCTGCACGAACGATCACTTCAATTAGGAACCGATCGGTGTAAGCGTCACACCTCAAAGAAAGTTTGCCAAAGTTTGTTTCATCATTCTGTATTTACTAATCTGAGGCACTTACGGCGACAGAGAGGTATCTCTCTGAAGCTTAAGGGTCGCGTATATCAGACAACAGTGAGGGCTGTATTAATTTACAGCAGCGAAACATGGCCAATCAGGGTAGAAGACGTGAACCGTCTTCAGGTATTCGACCACCGATGTCTGCGTTCAATCGCTCGTGTCGGGTGGCACCAACGAGTAAGCAACGAGGAAGTTAGGAATCAGGTGTTTGGCACTGATTGCCAAACGAGTTCTTTTATTCAGTAACTACAGTTGCACAGACTTAGATGGTTATGCCATGTACTAAGGATGTCTGCTGTTGGTTTGTCACACCGAGTACGGTTGGCCGACGCTGCGGCCGACTGGCGTAAGGTGCGAGGTGGACAGATGATGACCTGGCGTAGACAAATGAAGTCGTTCACGAGGAGGTTGGCCACTGTAGATCGGGTTGGCCTCCGGGGCTGGAGCCCTCGCGACTCGCAGATCACATCTGATCAACATGGGTCACCAAATCACGGTCAACAGCCTTCGAAATCCTTTACGAAGTGCCACACATTCATTACTGAGTTGTCAGGGTGAGACTGTTATCGACGGCAAAGGCATCGCTATCGGACTCTACAACCTCCGGTTGTGATTCCAAATGAAATTTGCACAGGCCCTACACTTCCCGTAGCCAACCATGCGCAAACCGTCGGAACCCCACCTACCCATTAACCCGATTAACATGTTATCACATATCGGCCGCATGTTTCACGTAAATACAACACACACATACACAAACCCATCACCATCCGGTTAAACAGTCATCCAGAGTCTCCAAGACTATTACAATTGCGCATAACCATACTCCACTTTCTATATAAGTCCAATTAATCCCTTGTAACCGTATGTCTGATAAGAATTATCGAAAAGAGCTCTTTTCTTTCACTTTGGCAGGTTGAGCGGGCTTGGGTCATATGCATACTACCATAAAGACCTCATCATCCTGTGAACCGATTAAACAAGCTTTGAGAATATCGTTAGTGCAAACAACCGTTTCCCGTGACAAAGCTGAAAGCAAATGATTCGTGGCTTGGCGGAATAGCTGCGAGCTGATCAAGTGCTAGGAAGCTTATATCGTTGCAACAAACACATGGCCGGAATAAATGCAGCTTCTTCATTCGCAAACGTTCCGCTGACGTAGATTACATACTACTTGCAAACAGACTGACTTAAATCGGCTGAGCATAGGACTACCCACGTCTAAGTTCGGATATTTTCAGCTAAGCTGCACAGCAACTACTCGTTTTTTTCCAATCAGACAAACGACTTCCGATGATTTGGCCACGGAAAGACCACATCGTCCACTGTTAGCCAGACTTTTCACCGACCTCTTGGAGAATGACACAGATGGAGTCATTGATCAAACGTGCGTCTATTGATGGTACTTAATCGAACAACCAGGAAATGGCGAAAATGTGTACCTGATTCAATGACCCAAATGAACGTCAAAATTGGCTTGTTAACAATCATGAGTACGCCCGTTCCCTTGTGTCCCCATATGTTCTTCCACAGCATCGCCGTAACGGCTTTACAGTGCAGTGTCTACCGGAAACGCAACCGAACAGAACAGTACTTGAAGCATCGCAGTATTATACGGTCCAGTACAAGCGCAGTCTGGTAAGAGGCCTGTTCTATTGTGCCAGACAAAGCTGTAAGAGGGAAAATCCTGCAAAGGAGATGTCACTACTGGGAACAACAACTGCGGAAATTGGATATCAATCAGCATTTATTAAAAGATTCAAGGAACGAGGGTCTTCTGCTGTGACGTATTCCAGAGTCCCGAAAACAGACATCTATTCTAGGTTGTCCTAGAAAAGTGGCATCAGCATTTGTCGAGCAGTCATCGAACTGTAGTGAAAAGTCGTTCAAAAAAAGCAAGATCTTTATTGTCCAACTCGCACGTTCCGACGCCACACGCGCTTGCAATGTATGAATTGGAATCCCATTCCATAACGCAGCGGCGGTTCCCAGTTACACGTCGTATACACTTCTGCCTGGTTCTGTGCGTGTGGCTGGCGCTTTCTGTTGCAAGTTTTATGTTTGCCCTTTCTCGCCCGTCAGTCTGGATTCGTTGAATGATGACTCGTCCGGTCAGCCGTGTTTTCTGCGATCCACCCGCTGTGGGCTTTGGTCATATCTTATCACCGCGTCGAGATTCCAATAAATGTTGGAATAATCGCGTCCTCGATTTAGTCACCCATCACAATATGGCAGCTGTGGAACACGTTTTATGCACAGTGACTGATGGTACCGTTCAAGGTCATTTTAGTTCAAACATCGCCGTTAAAAGTACCGCTTTCGCATAGTGCCAAACCTGACACCAACTGTCAATTCTCGTGAGTGCTTGACAAATTACACGGATTGAGCGGGATGATAAGTATGCAAGCGAGTTAACGAACGCATACCAGTTCGGCTTAGCAAAATGCCCAGAGATATCATAGTCACGAAGAACCGGCGTCATCGGTCACTCGAAAGATTTAAATACACCAACCTCAACTGAATCTGGAGGAGGATGTTACGGGGTAAAAATGTGAAGCTTCTCCAATTCACCGATAAAGTAGCTATGAACAAGTAGAAGCCACTTCTTATGAACAAAAAGAGGTACTCATCAGTCTGGGATTGCCCTTCTAACTGATATGTATTGATGTCTTACTCTGCCGAGTTTACACCGAATACAAAGTGTCTAAGTGGGACTACAAGTGATGCAGTTCAAGCCATTTGTGATGACGGTTAAGCGCAGACGTCCTTTAGCCTCAGCCACTGTGACAGACTAATCCAGAGACGCCAACCGTGTGGATATTCACTTTGTCAAATCGCTTCACATCTGTTGCTACATACAGATCTGTAGATTGCAAACATGATTAAATGTAACGAAGTGCGCTCGTGTAAAAACCACTGAACACTGTTGACGGCAAATGGTCAAGTAACGAGTGAGCGGATGAATAAATAATTCAGGATTTTTAGCCAATTAAGGTTTAAAAGGTCACCATGAATAGTGAGCAAAAAGGTCTGAGACTTGGATAACATTTGGGACCTCTCAGGCTGAAATTGATCGGGAGTCCTATGCTCGCATTCGAAAACGATGCACGGTTCTCATTCGGGGAAACCGCTTTCGTTATCAACAAAGGCACACAGGTCAGCTTGTTTTCGATCCTAGAAGCATGTTCCGTTTCGTGTCTTCTACCCAAAAAATCCTCAGCTGATGGGTCCGTCAGGACTTATCAGTGCCGACGCTAAATCTGTTGATACGCTAGGTGAGTACAACGATACCATCTTTTTCTATAGCGCCGACTACGGTCCCAACCGTCGTCCTTCTCGATAGTATATGCACAGTAGACACGTCTCCGTTTTCTGTAATAGCCACGCTATGTAAATTCAAAGAGCTCTTCTGGATCAAGTGAAATTCCTTCTTATGTCTTGCCTGAAGATGCCAAACAGCTTGCTAGTCCACTGAGAATGCTGCTCACTAAGTCGCTGGGACGTCTTTCCGTTCCCACGAATTGGAAAGTAGCTAAATTAACTCTCATATTCAAGGATGGTCGTCGTAATGTCCCTGCCTATTACAGACCAATCGTTATTCATACCAACGCATCCAAAGTGCTCGGAGCGCCTGTGCACGACATTCTTTCTAACTACTTGTCTGCCCAAAACTTCCTTTATAATGCCATGCATGGCTATCACACAGAGCACTCATGTGCAACAAGCCTCCTGTTGGCTACTGACCACTGGACGCGCCCAAATGATCAAAGCATAGAAGTGAATGTTGTACATCTGGAGTTTGCTAAGGCGTTTGATCGAGCAAGCCACACAGTGTCCCACTGGAGCAATAGCTGAGTTCCCGAGTGCTTGATCCTCAGATCGCTTCTCTTTCTAATCCGCATAAACGGAATAATCTCCCCACTCCCTTCCTCCTTGTTGCAACTTGCGGATGATGGCAAGCTCTGGCGTAACACCAAAACTCCCAATGATTATGCCCTTCTGCCAACCGATTCCAGCACTCCAGTTGCTTAGTCCCAGACTAAACTTCTTAAATTCTATGTCGAGAAGTGCAAGATAATGCATATTCGGCACATCTCCAGCAGCACTTAGCATCTTAATGGTACGTCCATTCAGTCTGTACCTACTGAGAGAGACTTAGGGGCATTCACTTCTAATACTCTTTCTAGCTCACATAAAACAGCTAATGCCCGGGAAATCAACAGGACCTTGACACTCCTCAAGGGACTCCTTGACAAGTCTCACCCAGCATACACTGAGCTTCTCTACAACAGCTTTGTTCGACCTCATCTTGAGAACGGCATTGCGACTTGGCCTCCTTACCTCCAGAAAGATAAGGCTCCACTTAGAGCTCTACAAAGAAGGACCACGAGGGCTGCCCTAGGAATGCACACGAAGTCTTATGATGAAAGACCTAATGAACTTAGTATGTACTCGATTGAGTGTCAAATACTACGGGAAGATTTGTTTCTAACTTTTCCCATCCTTAATATGCTGACCATTCATGTGGAGTTCTATTTAGCACCCTTAAGAATATTGCTTTGAGGGACCACGCACAGTCGATTAGAATATCGATGTAACTTTTTCTCGTTACGTGTTTCTAAAGTTTGGAACTCTCTGCCTGGTAGTATTCCCTGTAGATTCTCTCTGTTTTTAAAGTTCATCTGGATCGGTTTCTCTTCGCAGTTTAGACAGTGTGCCGTGATTCATTGCCCTGAGGTAAGGAACATCCAAAAGCCCTGTTTTCTACTTCCATCAATAACCCACTGAACCCAGTAAACAACACAGTTATCTTTCTTTTCCTTGGTTTTTGCACTTCCGAGGGCCAGATTGAAATAAATCAGACACCGGTGGTTAGCCTAAAAGCTAGCAACCATTCACTGCGAACACGTAACTAGGTCGAAGCAGCTACCCCTCACATCGTCATTGGGACCAACTACTTGCAAAGTAAATTACGAACGAACAATTGTTAAATAAAAATACGTTGGCACTCACAGTTCCTATGGTCTTCCAACTCCCAAGTGAGTCCACAAGTGCACGTGCCTCCGCAATACTTGGGCCAACTGTGGGTTGCTTGTCACGGCCCATGTAAACTCCAGAAATAAATCTCCGACGAACTGCAGCGTGCTTAGCGTCTAGCGCAAAAGAAGTTCGATTTGAAAAGATTATTGAAATTTTAAAATGATACGGATATTCCCAAAGAAATAGATGCCTTAGTTGCACGAACCAATGTGTCCAATAGTTAGGTTCGTTCACAAATTAACTAGGCTCGATATGTTACTTTACTAAGTATACATTACTTAATATATACATATATATGTACTACCTTGTTAAGTAGAAGCCCAGCAGAGAATACGCTAGTTCGGTTCCCCACTAACATCTGTGAACTCACTTACCTCAGCCTCATTGATCGAACAATAATAAACAAAATAAAAGTTAACTAGGGAATTTAGAACCCTGAGACATGCTACCTCATACGCGACGTACAAGATTAGTATGAGTGAATAAACAGCATCACGGTTTTCATAGTTTCAGCATGTCTTCATGTGAGAAGGGAAATAAAACAGATGCCCTCAAACGAAAAGCACCCTAACGGTCCAACGGTCGACCACGACCATCGGATATTATTTTACAAGATCGAAAAATCCACAGTACCTCCCACAAGTTTGATGTAGCTAACAACATATCTAATTTATGCAACAGCAGCTTGAACCAGACATCATCTGAACCACTGCACTGAAGAGATGGGTTAGCCTTTCACTGCCAAATGGGTTGTGAGTAGGCTATTTCAAGAAAATCCCGTATTCTCAAAGATCACAGCGTTCAGCCAGAGGCTTTCGGTGGAATCCCACAAGACGGTCCAAGACACACCAGTGATCACACGACGATATCTGTCGAGAAGCAGAATGTGCGTACGCTGCTGGATTGACGAAATGTCAGACGGGTGGAACGTCGCACTACACTGACCACGATGAAACGGAGCCACCACGGTATTGATGCCGTTGCTTCGAGTGTAGCAAAACAGGTAGACGAGAGGACCTCAGAAGAGGAAACACTGATTACGCCTTTCATCGGATACCTTAGCAAACGGAAGGTGTTAGTGAGCATCTTGTTTATCTTGCAGTCGTTGATTGCATGAATTCTTTGACGACGAGCGAACCACACAACAGTAATTACCGAATTACGAATGACACAAATGACCACTTCTACGATCAACCGTCCACTGCATTTCGCTCGACAACTGTAAGTGGGCGACTACTTACACTGCGGCTTGTGTGCAGCAACAACACAACCAGATGTCCTTCAGTTCCACGGTGTCGATGGGGATGTTGACCATGTGCTCCCCCTTCATTTCCAGCTAGATACAAGCGAAATCATGGACCGGATTTACTCACAAAGCGGTCATAACCGTTTGCTTAATTACTTGATGGAATGATAGCGCCATGTTCGCGAAGTATGTATGACACGAGTGATACGCAAGAGTGATTTCAGCACGGACCATAAACTGTTCAGGATCAACTTACCTATTCACATTTGCAAGCCCGTCCATTGTAGATAAACCGATCAGCGACGAAAGTTAGATGTTAGAAACTTGAGGAACCCAGAGAGGAATAATTTCAAAAGTGCAGTCACCGCCTGTCCTAAAGACGCTCCGGTATCCTGTATGCCTGACGGTATCAGGTCCTGCGTATCACGACAGCAATCACTGAAACAATCGGTATCAAGTGTCAGAAACGCCCGGGGTGACGCAACGACAACGATACAGTCATGTAAAGTGTGATAGAGAATGAAACGTTTGCTGTTTCCATTATGGATGCAAGCAAAGAGGACAAGAAGAACAATCCGTCGTGCAGGCTGTCAATCCAATGGACGATCTTGCAGCAACATTGACGACTGACGGAAAAAGCAGTGAGTTGATGCACAGCCATAACAACTGCTGACAGCACCGAGTTCTGTGGATCGCTTAAGATGATTTTTGGTTTGTCCAGTCAATAAGAACTAGTGTACAGTGCCTCCAGAGTTTTGTATACACAGCCAAACGAGATCACGAGAATTTGCCGTACACAATGTGACGGCCTAGCGAAGTGATTAATTACCATTGACTGAACAACCTGTCACAACGAGCTATCAAAGAGAAACGTGTTCTTATTCAGTAAGTGACCGACGAATAGAGAAGCATCAAACGACTCACAAAACGGAAAAGCTATAGGTAAAGAAGGGTTATCAGAACTTTTGAAACATGACAGTTCAGTTTTGAAGCAGACTGTTGTAATTGCATCACTTCATTTGGAAGCCGGAAACCGTACTGCAAGAGTTGAAGGATGCCTTCAGTATGCTTCTACTCAAAAATGAGAGAAGCAAGTAAAACGTAGTGTCATCGTGGCATAGGTTCGTTGAGCTGCGCTGAAAGAGTACTACAAGGATTCTGTTCAATCGACTCAATGCCCAAATGTGCACTCGGGAACAGTCGCGGAAAAAATTGACAAGCAGTTCGCCGCTCTCCTGCTACAGCAGAAGTGTGGTGAACGTAACCAATTACTGTATGCTCACCAAGGCGTGTTGGGTAGGTTTAGTTAATTAGACAGGTTCGTCAACTTCATTAAACTGTTAACTGTGAGTACGGAGGCGAAGGCACAGTAGTGCGTATCAGTCTCTAGTGAACTTTATATTGTCACCAGCTTGAAACAGGGATTTATCCTAGTTTAGACACCGCCAGGGATAGACCTGACCAAATAACAGCCGCCTTTCAGAACTCTGGGGACGGTGTCCAAAGTGAATACCACACAGTTGATTGTCTACCGACTATTTGATACTGCTGTGTTCAGAGGATTCTACAAAACCCAACCGTCCTACCACTCCTGTTCGCAGATCACTCTGCACTATTTGCGTTCAGCAAATGGGAACTACAGCGAATGGTAACGGTTTCTATGATCCCGACAGCCAAATTTGGTTCGCATATCAACCTACTTCCGAGCGAAGGTGCGGTACCCACACCCGGAATTGAGGTCGATGGTGACATTGTGGACAACTGCACGGAAAATCCCGGCAGCCAAAATCTGTAACACTAGGGTGCTGTGCAAGGAAGTCTTTTGAGATGTGACGTGGAAAACGTAGTTTGGAGCCGAAAGCCTAACGGAGTGTAATCTGTGTCACGATTAAGGAAGAGAAGCAGGATGCTACAATAAGCCAAGAAATCAACAGTGAATGTAACAGAACACAACTCTAACAATCTAGAGACCCCAACAAGCAAGAGAAAAGACCATCCTCAAACAAACTCCATCTACTATCCAGTCAGAGAGCGAAATACTGGTGTACAGTCACTGTAGCTATAGGTTTTTAATGACCATGGTACTAGGTCATTTGACAGACCAATTAAGTGTAAACGCCAAACATGAAAATCAAACGAAATGATGAACATTCAAATGACCGGAAATAAGCCCAATTTTTTGGGCAAATGAAACGAATTTTTAGAGAAAAGTGGTCTTTCTGAACAATCTGGACAAGCGCCTGAGCGGCAGCTGCGCAGTCACGAATTCAAGTCTGCATCGTGCTAAGGAACTAAAGGCACCATAGGTCGGGGCAAAGTATCCGTCAGGCGCTGTGACAAATGCAGTTTTGCACGCTGAGGCTTCTCCAGCTGGTGAGTCATTAATGTATTCACAACAAGCTGACAACGAAGAGAAGGCCTGTGTGTTAGACGCGAGCAAACCGGTTAAATTATAGTATTTTTAAATTCGTATCAACCAACGATCCCGTCATCTATTAAACCATTTGATATACTTTTCAGAAATGGGATATGGTGTCCTGCTAGATTTCCTCTTCTTCGCCTTTTTTGCTGCACTGTATCCAAAGTTTCTGTTCTGTTGAGCAATCGAAAGTTATTTTTTTCTCCCAATTCCATCTAGAAGACATTAACATATACTTCTATATCGAAAGTCTTCTCGCCTAATGTTCTCAATATCTGTTTGCGTTTCTAGCTTCCAATTTACCATTGAAGTCTCCTTATTTTTGATTTTCGAAAGGTAGGTTTCACTTTCACACCAGCTCACTCTTAGGCTAACCAGAATTGGCCGGATGGACCATAAGGGCCTCCATTCAAACAGGCTTCCCAATCTTACTCCAGCAGGTTTACCCCGAATACGGGTTGAGCGAAGTTACATGCACAGCACGAGTCATATATGGTGACAGGTGCTCAGACGTTCTTTGGTCCAGATAATTTCTACACGCAAGTCTGCAAACGGATGTTGCTAACTAAAGAATAGCAGACTAGCCACAGATGAAATTTTGATTCGAGAAGTAAGGCTGACTAAAAAACAACATCAAAAGGCCTATAGTTTGTCAATAGTATCAGCGTGTCCGCAACTAGTTAGCAGCATTGCGGATAGTTTGTATGTTTTAAGGTTGCCGTGAGTACATATTTGATTGAATATGTTTTAAAACTGTAATCACGGTAAGTCGTTAACAAAACGCCACAGTGACTACTAAATGGTGTATTAATGGTAGTCAATCCTACAGCCCACGACTTAGTGAAAGGATGCAACATCGACGATTTTGTTTAATCAGTTTTAGACATCACCCGTCCCTATCGTACCTGGACGTCAAAAGCAATTCAAAATAATAACGACAACCTCTGTACTATGAATCAATTCAGAAGTAACATGAACGATGGTAAAAGGATTGCTGCACTCGTTGAATTCAGGCTAAGTGTACAAACTAAATGAAGTTGGCCAATCACGAACGTCACTTGCGGATTGAATACAAGCAATACCAACACGAGAAGTACGAGTGAGACTATTTGAGGTACAACACCTCACTGAATACTTAAAACATTTCGAACGACCTACTACGCACAGAAGGTCTAAACGCAGCTTTCTAACGTTTGTTAAGAGCCGAGGACAAGCATGAGTAAAATAAAATAAATACCCCATAACGACTCACTTGGTTGTATTATTAAAACATTTTGTCTTTGAGCGGAAACGATACACGCATCTTGCAATAATTTACTGTAAATCTGAGACGTATCATCCAAAATAATTCTCCCACTATCTAAAAAGTGAGAAAAACGATTGCTTAGTACGTGTATTTCACTCTATTCGTCCCAGTAATATTAGGCATTGAAAATGATAAACAAGCACGTTAGTTAAAAGGAGAGAGAAACTATCTGTCAATATGGTACTTGAAATAAAAGAAGCACAACAGGTAGTACTGCATTAAATCTACCCACAAGCAGTGACGTGAACACGCTCTACAAAACCAAAGCAAGAGCCACTGTGTAGTGTTTCATGGCACCTACTGTCAAAATGATTCCACAGGATCAGTTTCGTCCTTGTATAAAGGAGTGGATGAGTAACTACAGTCTTATGAATGGAGTGTTTATCCACCAGTTCAAGGAAGTCACCCAAGGTCCACCAATCAAAATTGCTCGACTAGTCGTTTCTGAACGAAGCGTCACGTTCATCGGCCCGTGACCCCAATATAAAAAGCACCGACGTCAGACAATACTAAAATGAGTGATCAACTCTTCAAAAATAAAACGTTACAAATCCAGCTGGCCGCTGTCTATTTAGATGATGTTTTGCGTCTAGTTTCATGCAGCTTGTCAACTATTATCCCGAAGTGTTCGCGCGACAAACAGAATCAAGCACACAGCCAGATTGTTTCGTCTATGACTTCATCATTTGGGTTCTGTTTTAAAAGAACAAACAAGTTTTAAACTCTACTTATCAGCTATATTAGTTTTTCAAGCTCAACAATATCTTCCTGGGGATGCGATATGAAAATATAATGGATAAGAAAAGAAAACTGGACAGAGACGGAGCTTCAACATTTCAGAAACGAGGGTCTGTTAGCCCTTCCAAATAAAACTTAGTCTAGTGTTAAGAAACTGATAAAGTTGCACAATACTCGGCCAATGTTTCGACATGTAAATGGGTTTGTAGCTTTACGGGGAACTGCCTGAAATAATGTCACTGTTTTAAGTTTATTGTTCATATAATATAGGTGAGTTGAGGGGATGGCTACATCGCGTCTAAGAGGCTTAGAAGGCGAAGACGATATGCTTATAAAGTGAACAAAGTGATGGACGTGCGAGCGTTGCGAACCACTGTTGTAAACGAATGTGATCCGCTGTCCACTCTAACAGGATAGGAGACACCTGATCAACCAATGCCGACTCTTGCTGTCCAAAATGCCTTCGCTGTTGCGTTAATGAGATTCGGACGGTTAGCTGAGGTGATAAGAGTAGAGTACCCATCCACTAGGAGCAGTTATATATCACGTGTGATCGAACGATTAAGATAACTTGTGTGCGATCTAGTAGACTATATCCACTCAGACCAGTGAGTAGCGAGCACACCATACACAGGAGAAATATTAGGTTATACAACAAAGCTTAAACCCAATTTTCAAGTTCGTTTGTTCCGAAACAAAGTAGTGATAATTTTGCTAATTTCAGTTGCTAAATTACCCACAATAAACTAAATGGTAGGCCTGGATATAACATAACTGATGACATAGGCCCAGCGAAAAGAAAACTTACGGGAGTAGATATAAGGCCTCACAATACGGAACGCACAGAAAAACGAGTTAGTGCAATCGAAATGCAACACACTTTCAGCATAAGCATCACTAATTACGACTGTATCGCATCTGAGGTCCACTGAACATAAGTATGCCAGGTCTCTGGGTCTCTAACCAGAGATGCATGTTGCACCATGCCTTGTTAGCAAGTCATTATCTGCTCGACACTGCCTCTCATAACTAATTACGATGTTTACAAATAAGGCCCAAGAAGTCAAGCGTTGGGGCAGCGCACCAAGCATGTGCCCGAAGTAACCAAATCGACAGAGAGAGATCACGTTGGGTACAGAGATGTTTGAGTTGCTATTATTGAAGATTCTTTGTCTGACAGTCTCGCAGCTTGCATGATAATTCCACCACATACGAGCAATCGTATGCGACTATCGTATACGCTGGGTTCCGCAATCATGAAGTAGGACCAGAAACAGATTACACCCGCCTCTCTGTGGGAAAACTCATGTCGCCAACAGTGGCGAAGGTTAACGAGCACCACTGTGGCCTTTAGAATGCAACTCAGAGGAACTTTACTCGCACTCCCAGCAACACATAGGTAACCGCCCAGGCAAGCAAAATTATTCACTAGCTTCAACGCGATTTAAACAATGACGAGCGCATACACCGAATTCTTCCAACCTTGGACTAAAATTTTTCACTATTAGGGAACAGTGTATTCTGTACCAACAAATTGATATCACCAACATGTACAACGTTTGGACCGTCCGTAGGTGAGTAAACAATGGAACAGCATTAACATAATAATCAAAAGCACGAATAAGACTAGTGCCAGCTGATTACGCACCTCCCAGTGCTGGTCTTAGGATATACTTCATGGAGAACTCAAGAAGGAAGAGCGATAGTAAGTAGCCCTGTGGGACGCCGTTAGTGATTAAACATAGGTCTAGTAGAGTTGCTGTGGCCGCAAAGGACTCTTAACCTGCAAATTCGTTAATTACACGAACTCCTGTACAGCGTATGTTAAACATGGGACCACGAACACATACATTCATTTGCACGGCTGACGTACATTCACACGCATTGGGTAGCAGTACGTTGTCATCCGCCCTGGTGGCACTTCCCCCATAGAGAGTACACACTACTCCGATGATCGCTTCTAGTCCGTCATCTTCCTGGCGTTGAGGCTTGCTCTCTTGTTCCTGAAGTCGCTTGTGAGTAGTATAATACTCACAAACGAAACCACCTGTTATATAACAGAGTCAACTAAAAAACCACTCGCTTAGCCTGGCCTATTCTGTAACTTGAACGTGGTGATCGACCTTGCGCACCGTATCGACCCACGGGGCTATGCCGACTAGGACTTCGGTCCTAGCACGTGATACCTTGTCAGACAAACCGAAGGGAAACAACCAGACAAAAGACAAATGCTCTCACAGAGTTATACGCTGCGCTACGGACCGCACAGTAGTGCTAAGCTATCGTATGATGACCTAATGGGCCTACAGTAAAACTATTTCTATGGTTGCGGCATTGTTGTTCTCCGAATCACGAAGGGGGTGAGAAGAGGGAAAACGAAAAGACAATCCGACCGACTGACGGTTGATCGTAACCATCAGTGTGCTATTCAATACGACCAGAAAACTTTCGGTATCAATCAAAAATGTGACACAACTTCGAGGAAATCCTCTACGCGCAGGGGTGAAGAAAATGAGACATAACGAAACTGTACCTTGACGCGGTGTGACGGTTTGCGCATCTCGGTGATCTATTGTGCTAAACTGGACGGTGAGGTGATCACACCGGCAAAGTCACTCATATCAGGTAGGCAAATAGGTAGGGGTCTGACAAACCAGTCTCCTGGTCCTTCAGGTTGGAAGTTGGCATGTTTTTTGGAAAAAAGAAGACCAGTTCTGGTGCACCACCGCCCACCCGATACTTTGCGGTACAGGCTTTTGGGCCAAATACTTCGGTTGAGAATACTAATCGTTCAGCTGTCTATGTCTGAGCGTCCTAGCTGTATCCCAATCCACAAACAACCATGGATACCCACAACAACGTTGATTTCATATTGCATCAGCCGTCCCGCAGTATAAACCGGGTTGCCCTATCCGCTGCATACAGCAGGGTGGACAGGTGAACACATGCCACTGTTGACCCCTTCTTCAAATTTAGCTCTTAGGCCCCTCCCGACCTCAAATTCTGGTACTTATTCTGCAGATCCCACAATGGATATAGTTAATCATAGTACCACTGTATCGGTAAGTCCCATCTCTCGCTACTCAGTGCCAGGCTTCTTTCGACCTTTGCTTAGATCTAAATGCGAACTAATATAGATCTTCTCAACGCTCCCACTTAAAAACAGATAGGTCAACAGGCCGCTCTTGCACGAACGTTAGGCTCGTTACATGGCGATGTCTGTTGTATCTCGGAAACTAGAATCCAGAACAGTAGTCAATTTATGGAACTATCAGCATACGCATCGTTTACCCGATACTGGTAATACACTTCGGGTGACTCCACGGCCGCCGCTATCGGTCAGGCTGGAGCAAGTATAGTTCGCAGCATGACGGTCACAGCCGCATTAGTAGGTTGGATTTCTGTTGACAGTAGATTTTGTGCTGTTCGCTCGGCGGGTTCTGTTAAGACCAGCTGTAAACGCAAGACCTTCAAAAATCTTTTCGTTGTGTCTGCTTACGCTCCTACTGACTGTAGTGACGTCGGTGTCAAAGACGCGCTTTACTTGGATCTGGCCGCTCGCCTTCGGTCGACAAGTGGCTCTGATATAGTCGTTCTGGCCGGAGGTATGAATACTTAATTCGGTCGCCTTGGTGAAGCCGAGTTTCGTTTAGGTGGTAGGTTTGAGATAGCGTCACATCGATTAGATAATAGCTGATGATTGTTGCAGCTGTGTGCTGAGTATAAGCTTCTTTTGGCCAACATTAGTTTTAGGCATCGTGCGCGTCATTGCTATACATGGCGCCCGCCTGCTCCGAATCAGGCAGGATGTCAGAAAGACCACATAGCGGTTAGTTACAGGTGGCGGGGTTTCATCCAAGACTGTCGTTCTTATTGAAGCATGTACTTGGACTCATATCATGCGTTGGTATGTTGTTGTTCGGTTCTTACTTTTGCTGGGCAACGACCCCACCGGCAGCAACGCTTAGCTGTTGATAAATTGGCTTTACTATCGGCACAGCATTAGTACCAAACCAGGTTAGAAGGCTGCCTTAGTGGTATTAAATCCGGAGAGCCTAATAGCTGCTGGACTCGAATCTCACAGACCATACAGAAATCAAGTACTGTAGCATGCGGCACAGGGGTACATGAGCTAAACAAACATTAAATATCAGAGAAATTTCTGGAGTTGTTAGAAGCCAGACGGAAAATTCCCCCTGGCAGTTCACATAATAAGTCTAGAAGAGATATCCGTAAAAAGGTGAAACGTAGTCTAAAGGCAGATCACGAGGCTTGGTTAATGGAAAAATTTAAGAAAATGGAAACCACTTTTGACTCAGCAAACACCGGCAAACTCTTTAAGCTGATCCGTGCCACTGGTCTCAGGCAACCATCTGTCAGTAAAGCTATCAGCGAGGCAGACGGCACACTAATCTACAATAAGTCCAGAAGGTTAGAGCGTTAGGCGGAACACTTTGAGGGTCAGTCTAGCTGGTCTCCTGTTTCTACCGTACTGCCACCACAAACTTATGATGTAACGCCCTGGTCGGTAGATTTGAAACTACCCACTGAGGGTGAGGTTCGCAATTGCATCTCGGCTCTCAATCGTAATAAGGCTGTTGGTCCGGATGATCTCGTGCCAGCACTTTTCAAAGAGGGTGGAAAGGCATTAGTAGAGGCCTTGACTCAGCTGTTTCAACTTGTGTGGACGGCGGAGACCACCCCTCCGCGCTGGGGTCACTGCATAATGGTTCCCATATTCAAGAAAGGGGCCCGGGGCTGTTGTGAAAACCATAGGAGGATTAGTTAGACCTCAGTCATTTCAAGGGTTCTAGTATCCATTATACTTCGTCGGCTCACTGCAGTTCGCGAGATAAATATTAGGGGGAAATAGGCGGGGTTTAGCCCTGGCCGGGGATGTATGGTCCTATTTTTACCCTCCATCAGATCCTGGAACAGCGGCATGTGTATCGTCGACCAACAGTCGCCTGTATTCCTCGATTATAAAAAGTTGCGTTCGATTCGGTGGATCGATCTACACTTTTAGAGGCATTTAAACGCAGAGGTATACCGACCAAGTATGTGAACATACTGTAGGCGCTGCATTCCACACACTTCAGCTCAGGTTAGGGTTTACGGTGAACTATCTGAAAGTTTCAACACTATGAGCGGCGTACGTCAAGGCTGTCAACTTTCACCATTTTGTTCCGTTTTGTCATAGACAAAATAATGGAGGACTGTCTGCAACACTCAAATGATGCCAGTGTGGACCTCCTACCCTGTGGGAGGCTGACTGATTTTGGTTATGTTGACGATCAGGCGTTGCTGTTTGACAACTTTTAAGCGGCACAAGCAACGCTAAACAATATTTTGCGTTCTGCTAAGTACTTCAGAATGCGCTTCGCAGTCAGAAAATGCAAGGTGCTTCTGCAAGATTGCTGTAATTACGTAGATGTAATGTTAGATAATGAAGTCATGGAGGTTGTTGACCAACTTGCATACCTGGGAAGTTGCATCAGCGACGGCGGCGGAGGTGTAGAGAATGAAGTAGAAGCGTGTATTTCCAAGGCTAGGGTGGTGTTCGCTAATCTGACATACCTATGGCGACAGAGAAGCATTTCTCTGAAACTTAACGGTCGCGTACATCAGACAACAGTGAGGGCTGTATTAATTTACAGCAGCGAAACATGGCCAATCAGGGTAGAAGATGTGAACCGTCTTCAGGTATTCGACCACCGATGTCTGCGTTCAATCGCTCGTGTCGGGTGGCACCAACGAGTAAGCAACGAGGAAGTTAGGAATCAGGTGTTTGGCACTGATTGCCAAACGAGTTCTTT
>LUCH01000591.1:163275-176888 GCA_013368495.1 Paragonimus heterotremus | reverse complement strand
GCCTTGATATACGCCGCTGACGGTGCTGAAACTGTCAGATAATTCGCCGTAAACCCTAACCTGAGCCGAAGTATGGGAGTAAAGCGCCGACATTATGTTCACATACTTGGTCGGTACACCTTTGTGTTTAAGCAACTCTGAAAGTGTAGATCGATCCACCGAATCGAGCGCACCTTTATAATGGAGGAATATGGCAGTTGTTGGTCAGCGGTACACATGAGGCTGCTCCAAAATTTGACGAAGGGTAAAAATGTGATCTGTACAACCACGCCCGGAGCGAAATCCTGCCTGTTCTTCCCTAATGTTCATGTCACGAACTGCAATGAGTCGACGAAGTATAATGGGTGCCAGTACCCTTGAAGTGACTGGGGTCAAACTAATCCCCCTGTAGTTTTCGCAACAGCCTGTGATACCTTTCTTAAATATGGGGATTATTATCCAGTAACCTCAGCACTGATGGATGGTCTCCATCGTCTACACAAGTTGAAACGATTGAGTCAAGGCCGCTACTAATGCCTCCCCACCTTCTTTGAAAAGTGCCGGTACGCGACCAGCAGCCTCATTACGATTGAGAGCCGAAAGGCAATTGCGAACCTCAGTTTCAGTGGATGGTCCCAAATCTACCGATCAGAGTGCTATATCATAAGTTTGTGGCGACAACACAACAGAAGCAGAAGCCTGGCTAAATTGACCCTCAAAGTGTTCCACCCAACGCTTTAACCTTCTGGGCTAATACATGAGTGTGCCGTCTGCGTCACTGATAGCTTCACTGACAGACGGTCGCCTGAGACCAGTGGCACGGATCAGCGTAAAGTGTTTGTCGGTGTCCTTTGAAGCAAAGGCGATCTCCATTTCCTTAACTTTTTCCATTGACCAAGCCTCACGATCACCCTTTAGACCACGTTTCAGTTTCACACAGATATCCCTTCTAGACTTATGTGAACTACCAGGAGAAACCTTCCGTCTGGCTTGTTTGTTTAGTCCATATACCCCTGTACCGCATGCTACTGTGCGACTATATCAGAGCCACTTGTTGACCGAAGGATAGCAGCTAGATCCGAGTAAAATGTGTCCTTGACGCCGATGTCACGACAGTAGGAGCGTTAGCAGACCTAAGGAATAAATTTCTGAAAGTCTTGCGTCTAGAGCTGGCCTTAACAGAACCTGCCAAGCGGACAGCACAGTCTACTGTTAACAGGAATCCAATCTACTAATGCGGCTGCGACGGCTACAGCTACATTAGTGTATAACTAGCATCGGATAGACAATGCGGGTGCCGTTATTTCCATACATTGACTGTTGTCCTGGATTCTAATCCCCGAAATACAGCAGACATCGACATGCAATCAGTCTAACGTTCGTGCGAGAGCGGTCTGTTGACCTATCTGTTTCAGCATGCGAACGTTGAAGGCACCTACATTAATTCGCATTCTAGGTCCGAGCAAGGGAGGAGGGAGGCCTGAAGCTGAATGGCGAAAGACGGAACTTACCGGCTCAGTGTTACCACGGTTAGCTACATCTGTTGTGGGACCTGTGGAGTAACTATCAGAAATGGAGGTTGGGAGGGGCCTGAGAGCCAAATCTGGCTGGACAGCGGGAGAGGGGTCAGCAGTAGCATGTTTTTGCCTATCCACCCTGCTGTATTCAGCAGATAGGGCGACCCGGTTTGTACTGCGAGACGGCCGATGCAGTACGGAATTAGTGGTGTTGTGATTGTTCATGGTTGTATGTGAGCTGAGATACTGCCAGGACTCCCAGACCTAGACAGGAGAACGATTAAGGTTCTCAGCCAAAGCCTTCGGCTCAAAAGCCTATACCGCAAGACAGCGGGTAGGTGGCAGTGTACCAGAATTTGTATGTTTTCCGGATAAAGGTGCCAACCTTCATCCAACTTCTAACATGGAAGACCAGGAGACTGGTTCGTCAGACCTCTACCTATTTGTCTGCCTGGTATGAGTGACTCTGTCGATGTGGTGGCCACATCGTCCAGTTTAACCCAATAGGTCATCGAGATGCACAAGCCGTCACATCACGTCAAGGTCCGGTTTCGTTGATCAGGTTGCCCGAAGGTTGATAAAAATCGAATTTTGGGTCCATTGTCCTTCCCAAGGAATGTAGTCTGTCCAACTCAGTCACCCGACCTACCCTTAGAACCAAGCACACTACGTTTGAAAAAATTCGGACCGACGTGCGGTTTGCAAGTTGTGTTCGGACTTGATCGTTTCTAGTTCAGTGTTTCTAGATAACTTTAGAGATATTTTCCAGGATGTTTTTGACCCGTCTTAATAGTGCGATACCTGTTTCCGAAGAAGCATTCTCACGGCAAAGAATTCAGACTGTGCTCTCCGTCGCTAGCATAACGTCAGCTTACTATCTGAAGATCTTCGGAACCTATCTAGCAAAATAAATAGCAGTCTTTAAAGATGATTCAGTACATGTTCACAAAGACATTTATGAGGCGCAATGGGATGAATTAACCCGAGTTATATAGTTGTATAACTCGTTGGGGTGATTCATTTCCTTGAGCTTCACATATACATATAACACGTAATGACCATATAAAATGACAGAAATGAGAACAAAAAGACATTGTGTGAGGTAAATGAGAATTATCTAAAAGAAGAGGGAAAATTGCACTGATACATATAGAGGTTCACAACACAAACGCTATAGACATCTATGTTTTGCCATGTTGAAAAGCGTCCTCAACCAAAGGTGCCCATCGACCTTCGGACGCTAACCAAAAAGCTTGGAACGCCCTACTGAAGCAAACTTCGGTGTGTGTCTTTATACTCCGACCCCAAGTCATGCGATGCCACGGTGCTGCCACTTGCAGTCTAACCCGCTACTCGCAAACAAGACATGATGTGGCGGGTTGTGGGTTCGTATTCTTAAGGTATGACTAAGCCAACGAAGTCTTTGAAGCGAAATCAATTTGCTCAGAAGTCAACAGAGTATCTGTTCCGATGACACGTCAGCGAACTTCATCATTGTTGACATGATATTCCCACCGCACGCCGCCAATGTTTTGGAAACATCGATAGTCAAAGACGAACACTCCGTAGACATCCTCAGCTCGAACAGATCAGGTTTCGCAACCGTACGATGCGATAGCTCTAAGAGTGACGTTGTACATTCGGCCTTTCGCGAAAAGACTGAGGTCATGTCGACACCACAGATGTTAAACGCCATCCAAACTTTAGCTATACGATTTGCAATATCAAAAATTTCATCATTGCTGATACAGCTCTCAAAGTGCAAGAACTTGTCGACTACCTCCAATGGCTCAGCACCAGAGATGGGAGCAGGCGCAGGGTTCTGCCAATTTTGAAGGTGCAACAGCTCTACCAAACTGACGAGCTGAACCTTCTAATCAAGATGTTCCGGGCTCCCTCTTAGCCCTCATAGATTAGAATTGTGTCGTCCGCATTCTCTATATCTTGAAGTCGAATATCTAGGAGCAGTTCTATACCATCATGTTTATAGAATCTGCTCTGCGTTTCACTTCAGAGGTCAGTTGGGTACCCCTAGAACTTAACACCCCCGAGGTCCATTCAAACTGATAACGACCGCAAACAGCTCGGTAATGTTTCTATAGTAGAAAATATATGGATATCAGCAAATACATAAGAGTAGACCTATGGAATCAATATGAAATGTCACATACGTTCGATATGGTACGTCCCGAGAGAGTTTTCGACCGTCAGTGGTCGAACATAAGCAAAAAAATGTTCAAGATGGCGGCCAAAGTGACTTTCACATGGGCACAGTTATGTCATAAAGCATACTACTCACAAGGAGGGGGAGTAGGCAGTGAGTAAAGAGTAAGTCCAAACGGATGTTACACTCCCCCCTGGGTTCGAACCTGTGAACTACAGGAGTTTTAACCACATAAATTGATGGGAAACCTTCCAGTTACGGTTCTTGCTCTGGATCAGAAAGTACGAGTTCGCCTTCGAGTTCACACAGCTGTCTCACGTCTCCGAAATCGTCCACTGAATGTCCTCACGATGACATCTCTCACTAGACCGTCTTGACCTTCATGAGTCTCTTCGATAATACCTTTTGACCAGTGATCTCTTGGGGCGCCGAGTTTTAGTAGTAGCACGAGATCTGCCTTCTTTAGGTTGGGCTTTGTGAGTTGCCACCGCTGAATAGTATGTAAGCCCTCGTCAGTTACTGTTTGTTCTCGTAGTGTCATTAACAGGATGCGTTTTATTGTTCGGACAATTCTTTCCCATACTCCATTTCGGTGACTCGCTTTTGGTCGGTTGAGCATCCAGTCACAATCGTGAGCTATAGGAGTGTTGGATATCTTTTCCTCATTCCACGTTTGCAGCAGTTTCTTGACATCCTCGGACGCTCCTGTAAAATCTGTTCCGTTGTCACTGTATAACCTTCGTGGGCAGCCCCATCTGGCAACAAACCGATAGAAAGCACAAGAATGAATCAGTATCCAACGAGTGTGCCACCTTAATGTGTATTGCCCTCGTGCTGAAACACGTGAAAAGACAACCATAGCGGTTTTCTGCTCCGCGTCCTCGTTCAACCCAAATGGGTCTAAAATAATCAACCCCGGTGGTGGTAAATGGGCATACATCCGTCTCAGTTCGATCCGCAGGCAGTGGAGCCATGGCCTGTTGGCACGGTTGGGAGAACCATCAGTGGCACTGATAACAGTCATATAAACACTTCTGATCGTCCTGTTGGCTATTGTTTTTCAGTATCGTCGTCGCATAGCCGACAGAATGTAACTCGATCCCATATGGCCATTGACGTCGTAATAGTGATGAATTAACAATCGAGTCACAAAGTGTTTCGCAGGTAAAATGATCGGGTGCTTTGCGTCGTAGGGCAAAGGAGATTGCTGCAGTCGTCCGCCTACACGTGAAATACCATAGAGTAAAAATGGATTTAACCCTTGAAGTGGGCTGCGACCACTACGAAGGACTTTCTTGATCGATGCCGGATGTGATTTTTTCGTCTGTTTGTCGCACCAATTAGTCTGAAGTTTCTTTAACTCCGGATGAAATACTTGTTGTTGCACTAGCCTAAATATTTCATTCGTTGCTTCGTTAAGTTCTGAAGCGGTCAGTTTTCCTGTGCAGACTGTCTGTCCTCTTTTGGACACAAATTGCTTATATCGCAGAAGCCATGTGACCGTTCGTAATAGCTTGTTTCACGACGTCAGGTTGAAGCCGCTTCTCACCAATAGGGTCTTTAGCTGATTGGCGAAATCTCGAGCGTTATCAATGGTCGTACTGAATAAACAGTCATCCACACAAAAGCTCCTCTTTGCGATCCGCAAGACATCTGCATCATAATGGTTGACGTTGTCTGAAATGGTCCTTCTCAAAGCAAACGTAGCACAACTGGGAGAGGAAGGAGCACCGAACAGATGGACGCACATGCGGCACTCTGTCGGAGAACCTTCCATCTCAGCGTTCGTCCACCGAAGAAATCTTAGCGCATTGTGGTCTTTATCTGGCACGCGAACTTGATGAAACATTGCCTCGATATCTGCCGTGACCGCAATCTTCTCTTGTCGAACTCTTAACAATACGCCAACCAAAGAATTTGTTAGATCCAGCCCGACAGCAGCTGACCATTTAGAGATTTGCCTGCATACTTCGCTGCGCAGTCGAAGACGATTCGCAACTTCTGTGGCTTAGCCGGATGGAACACGGGATGGTGAGGTAGATACCATCGACAACTAGCTGGCCCGTCCTCAGGGACTAACTCGGCATGACCCAGACTGATGTACTCACCCATTACGTGAGAATAGTGCTGTACCAAATCGCCATATTTCATAAGGTGTTGTCGTAGCATGTGCAGGCGTTTCAAAGTGATGGGCCTGTTGTCAGGTGACAGGAAGGATTCAGGGCGCAGAAAATGTCCAAATTCAAGGTGACGGTCAAAGCGACCTTCACATTGGCACAATTGTGTCATAAAGCATACTACTCACAAGGAGGAGGAGGAGGCAGTGAATAAAGAGTAAGTCCAAACGGATGTTACAATGTTCGTAGTTTATCAGGGCTCACTCTAGGTTCTCCTCAACTGCAAAGTTGAATAGGAAAGTGGAGGCTGGACAGTATTGACGCACTCCATTTGAGACGCCAAAGGTTGGTGATATGCTGTCATAAGCCCTTACCCAGTCAGAAGTCTGACAATAAATCGTTTTCAACATGTTCACATACTTCTCAGGCACACTCTTCCTCTATAGGCAGTCACAGATTGCAGGTCTATCAGTGGAATCAAATGTCCCTCTTGTGCCTAAAAGGATAATAGTTGTCGGTCTTCCATATGAATGGCACTTGGCGAAGCGTAAAGATGTCAATTTAACCATTGTTGAGGCGAAAGTCAACATACTCTTCACGGACAAGTTTGTATATTTCGCTTAGTCTAAAAAATATGATGGTCACGAGCAATTTCGACTACTTAAATCAGACTAACCCATCGGTGACTTACCTACGAATTGCATGAAACCTTTGTGAACATGAAAATGATGTTAGCTAAACCCAAGTCAGTTGGAACGACTTCACTGATCCAGAGTTTCTGGAACAGAATCATCAGCTCTTTGACTAAGATCAGATTTCCATCTACAAAACAGGCACGAGGGAGTTCATCTTGGTCGAGTACTTTGTGACGTTTCAGAAACTGTTTCCGATGGCGCAGAAACGTCAACAGACCAACGAGTACAGGTAGAACCCGAGGGCATAGTCAATGGTGCGGATGGCTAATTGAATTGTTAGGAGTTATCAGCCCGCTGTCCTGCGCGTTGTTGCAGGCTATGAATAGGTTCACCATTAGCCACGCATATTACTTCTCCCAAACTTAGCTTCTTGCTACCCGTTGTTCGGATGAGATGAAAAAGTTTTCGTGAGGTCCTGGTAACAGCGGCTTGTTCCATCTCGATAGTACATGGTTTCCACCAGACATGTCAGTCCCCTCATATTTGTTTTCGTAGTTCCTAGCTGGTAGCGAACTGAATTGCAATCATTAACAGGTGGAATATTTCGGCGTGCATCAAGGAGATCCATTGATCGGATGGAGACCCATCGGTCGGCAACTGAACGAGCAGTACAACCACACTAATCAATGCTACACTTATGCATCGCATGCCGTTTATGTGTTCATTGTATTTCTTTGTCGTCTGTTCACCATAACTGGGCCTTTATGCACTCGAATGAAGGTGCATGACTGATCTGGTTGAAACATTCTGGTTGTTAACAGGGTTCTCAGACGCGGGTAAGCATCTGTTGGTTCTTGATAGAACCTCGATGCTACCTGATGATGAGATGAAGGTTGCTAAGGACAAGGCCGGAACAGATATGCGGATTTGAAATAGGCTGTCTTACGAGATAACAGCCGCCACTGCAGCAACCCACCTCGAGCACCAACCTGGTAAGCGTTCGCTAATTGTATTCCCGGAGATGATTCGAAACTTCACTGCTCCTTAAGATTTGCGGTTGTTTCCCTTCTTGGCATTAACATTTTGATGTGCTTACTTGTGCTCCCGACCTTATGCCGGTAACGCAAAGGGTTTTTCCCCTCCGGCCTTCTCTGTTGCTTGTTTTTTTCTCTCTCTTTTCACATTTTAGGCTTTTTTCCGACAGTTGTGAGTCTAAATGAGGCTTTTGGGGTTAGTAGCCCTGATATTGAATATATATACTAATCGGTGTGCATGTCACATTGGCTAACAGTTTTGCAGTCACGCGTCACCACATCAACTGTTTTCTCTCAACAAGTCAAAATGGAGTATTGTCTCACCCAATTGTTGCAGCACGATGAGAACCTTTGAGCTGGCAGGTGCAGGAAACTAAACACCAAGGCAGAAACATGTAATAAAATTGTCCCTTAATGGTTCGTATTAATTGGCGGTGCTTCACTAGGTGCATTGTGTGCTGATCCTACAAACAGAGTAAACGTTTATGGATGACTGTCCCAGGTGTTCTTACTCTTAGTGATGTTCGCCAAATATTTCGATATCTCTCTCCCGTTTTAGTTTTGCCATGGATAGCTTTTTGGAAGATACGTTTGAGGAGTCTGACACGCTTGGCGTTAAATTTCTTCTTGGTACTAAAGTAATCGGTATGGTGTGTGTGACTGGCACTGTTTTGTTCAGCTCCTATATCGAAGACATTCATACTGTGCTACACAAAGTGAGTGACCTGACTGCTTTCTATGGAATGCGCTCAGCACCTTCAAAGTACAAAGCGGTTTTAGGGTTGTAGTATTCTCACTCATACGTTTTTTGTTGCAGGCAGTCCACTTGAGATTGTGATCAGTTCCACCTACTCACCATCATCGTCATAACAGACATGAGCATGATCAAAATGTACTGTGGCTCTGGCCGCCACCCACTTCAACAGTGAACTAGAATATCCCAGAAGAAGAAGAAACGTCGCTGAAATAATAATTATCACTATTATTATTATAATGAGACTGGACGGAAAATCTATAAATGGTTTTGGATGCATGTACGTCATTGACTGCGGCACACCGGCATCTCAGGTAACGTTTCCAACCAGCGATTTGAGTGGTCGTAAGGACCCCAACTAGACAGGTGATACCTACATACCTTGCTCAGTGGAACAATCAAGGTTTTTGTATTCCGTGATCACATTGTTACTTGATCACCATGCGGTTTTACCCAACTGTTGGTGGTCTTAACATATAACATCCGGTACGGCAAACCCTAAACTGGGATGCGGAGTACCTGACCCAACCAGCGAATGCTGTGCGACGTAATTAGCTGACCATTTGTTCAAACATACCGAGCATTCCGGAATACGCGCCGGCGAATGGTCGTACTGCTCACGCGACCAGTTCATGTAATATGAGTCAATTGGTGGAGACAGTGATGGTCAACCACGGCGAGTCTGTTGACGTCTTCGTTGTGAACAGGTCACGTCTTGGAACCCTAGGGCAAAACAGAAAGCACACAGGCATTATATACCCTTCCTTTCAGCGATGACGCAAGTCGACAAAGGCAACTCGTGTCTTTGCTGTTCTTGTTGACATCTTATCAGTAGCGTTACAGGCTAACGAGATAGTGACACCCAAATATGGGAAGGTTTCCACAATCTCAAGTGAATTACCTGCAGTAAGGACGATGAGTTGGAGTGTTTCAGCCTTGAAGCAGCACTTTAAAGGTGCGAAGCGGTGTTCAGTCCAACTGTTAAGTCGGCAGTATTGGCTGGTGATAAATGAACCATCTGTTTCAAATATGATCTCACTTACGCAGACTCAACGGCCAGTACAATCACGGATCAAGGAAAAAAGCTTTCTGCTATTTCCAGCTAAAAGGGCTCGTCCCACCTCTTTTGACTAAGTGATGCTCACGGTGTTTGTGCAAGCTTTTAGTCAGTTTGCATTCAAGTTCTCGACGATCATCATTATTTTCAGAACTAGGTGAAATCGAGCGACGCTTGTTCATGAGGTTTATCAGCGTGACAAAAAGTTGATCTTGGCACAACTGAGAAGCTTCTTTGGAACACACTTTCTCACAGCAAGCTTTCGTAGCAGCTGCAGTTTGTTCCTCGTGTTTGTTAAGTTCTCTCACTTGATTCGAACTGGGCAATTTGTTCACTATCATCTCCCGATAAGCGTTCCTTACACCCTCCTCACTCAAATGTCAGTTGTTTATGTTGCATTTACGTGTGTGACATCAGGGTAAATGACAAAACAAGACGGGCACGTACAACACCATGGTCCGAATCTAGGTGGTTGCTCCAAAAAGCACGAAAGTCTGTAACTGTGGCGACACCTGTAACTGACCGCTATGTGATCGAGCTGTGTTCATGGCTGAAAAGCACAAGAGGTCTCTATATGTAATATAAGGTTTCTTCTTGTATTAAAATGCAGTGCCCGAAATTTAGAGACCGTGAGCGACACAGCTGCAGCGGTCTTTCGCCACTGTCAGTGTTTAGACACCAAACGTACTTCCCATCCGTTTCTCGTCTGTAGAATAAAAACTAAACTGAGTATTCATCCTTGATATCATCCAAACAGCTGTTTGTCAGAGCGTACGCCGATATAATGAATATACAACACTTCTTATTTACGTTGACAGACTTTAAGCGATGTTTTGAGTATTAAAACGCATAAGTGGCCGTTCGCTGAGGTTGTTGTGACCACAAAAGCTGTTTGGGGTAAGAAGTTGTTCATTACATGAAATCCCCTGCAGATTATGTTATGAAGGCCCTGACTGCTCCACTGAATAGAGTGAGCAGGTGTCGCCTGCCTGGCTGGGGTCCTCGTGATCACTCAAACCGCTGGTTAGAGATGCTATCCGAGATGGCGGTGTGTCGCAGTCAATGGCATACCTGCATCCATACCATTTCTAGTTCTTCCGCCTAGTCTTCTTTTAATAACTTTCAAATTTCTTGGTAACGTTTTCCTCTAGGATATTCCATGTCACTGTTGAGATGAGCGGCGACCCGAGCCACAGTACCTTTTGGTCAGCCTCACGGTTACTATGATGATGGTGATATTTTAAAACGTAGGACAACGAATGCGTACACTCATTTGCATGGCTGATTTGTTCACACATATTGGGCAACCTTACTCTATCGTTCACCTTTGTGACGCGTCCCCCATAGTGCGTACACATTGTTCCTTTAGTCGCTTTGGGCTTCTCATCTTCTTGGCGTTGAGACCTATCCTTTAGTTCCCGAGTGTGCGCATTATGCTACTCACAAACGAAGCTGCTGGTTATACAACGGGACCCAATCGAGCGAACGTTGCTCTGCTCTAGAACTCCGTCCGATTCCTACTGCGGTTTGACCACAAGATTCAGCTTCGGTGTCAACAGAGACCCTGAAATAAAAGCGCTTGGATAGACAGTTATCTAGAGCTGAACTCAAGTGGATAATGTTGTTAGAATCGTAAGCTCGCGTCTCCGGCACGTATCATCCATGAAGCTCCACACTTAAGAGACTGCTTGTTGGAGCAGCTTGCTGACCGACTTGTCGGAGAGTGCGAACATTGAAGGCGTCAATGTATACCAGTTTTCTTGGTTTTGGAAAACAATTATCACCGGAGGGCACAGGGAAGGCAGAAAACTTATGGGGTAAAGTAGAAAATGAAAGTCGTAGTGGATGAATAATGTAACTGTCGGGAGGACGATAACTTCTGATACCTCCCGGTCGTTTGTGCTACGAAAAGGGATTGACTCGAAGGGCTCCACCCCGAGTCTCTGACCCAAGAGTTCAACCTACGAGACAACATGATACAGGGTTTTCTTGGGGTACCCTATCCGGAACCAATGACTCAATTGGCGGTGAGGGGCTCGCTTGGCCCGGAAGCGCGGTAAATAAGACATTGATGTCTGATTCTGAGCACTATTGGATGTGTTTGAAGTCACTTCAGGCTTTTGGAATATAACATTTTTCGACCGTACTGGATAATACGTCAGCTGTCACGGTCAACTGTTGGGCGGTCGGGGTGTCATCGCGCTGACATGCCAGTTCGCTCGCGTTGTCGATACTGATTGGCCATAACCTTCTACGAATCACTGATTGACTTATCGATGCGTTCCTCCAGTCCAATCCCTTCACTGTGAGTGTATCTGCTTTTCGTCTAACTGCTCCCCTTTGACTTGTCTGTGAGGGTTGCACTTGGAACGACCGAATTCCTAGTCAACGTAATGTCCCAGATCGATGCAGTGCACAAGCCTGACCATCACGTCAAGGTAACAGAATAGGTCAGTGAATGTAGTCTGTTGTTCCAGACAACCGGTTTGTAGTGCATTGCTGGTATAACTGTCCTAAATAGCCTCCTTTCAAACGGTACATTGGTACACCTTCTTGACGGGATTGTTTCCAGACCAGTGATAGAGACCCACATAAACGTTCCTCTCAATAATTGAGACTGTCTTAATTGTGGTTCTCTTACACTTCCTTTCACTTCACCTTGTTCGTCGCATTTTTTTTGCCTTCCCTTGTATTTTTTTAATCATATACTTTTTGAAAACTAAAATCAAAGTGCGATTATGCGTTGTTTGTAGTTGAGTAAATGAACCGTTGCCGGGTGACGTTTTTAATAATTTATAAGGTAAACGATTCTTTTCAAGCGGACATTAGACGCTCGTTAAATTCGTCATCATGTGATTGTGTTGTACCAGTTGAATCCAATTTCAACATGGTTTCTCCATTTTCTTCCAGTTATTTACATCAGTTTCAGTGTGCTGTTGACTCGTGTCTATCCACAGTCTTCATTGCAAACTCCATTCGAACACATGTTCTGAATGACTGACGCAGCTTATTCAGTCTCTCTCTCGTTGTGCTATCAGCCCATGGATGTTGCCTTTGAACTTGCCATAGAAGCACTTGAAGCAGGCGAAGTACCGGTTGGTTGCGTGTTTGTTTATCACGGAACCATTATCGCTAAAGCTCGCAACGAGGTGGGTGTGTCGTTTTGTTGTGCGCCCTTTTTGCATCGTTTTCGTTATATGCTGACCGTTTAGATTGATCGTGTTTAGGTCAATGCACAAAAGAACGCTACTGAACACGCCGAAATGGTGGCCATCAGACGTCTCGAACAATGGTGCGAAAAAAACCATCTTTCCTTGGCTGACGTACTTCCGGAAACTACACTTTATGTCACTGTGGAACCGTGCATTATGTGTGCTGCCGCTTTACGTTTTTGTTTACCAGCCTCCCCTAAAAGGTATCCTCGTTTAACTCCCATTCCTATAGCGTTCAGTGTCGTTTTTGGAGCCTTAAATGAACGATTTGGCGGCTGTGGATCCGTATTCGATATACACTCGCTGACATCGGACAAACCTGTTCTTTCATGTGTTTCCGGAATACAAAAAGAAAGAGCTATATTGTTGCTGAAACAGTTTTATACACAAGAGAATTTGAACGCACCAGAACAAGTACGCAAATGCAAACAGTCCCGAGCAACCTCGTTTTTAAAAGATGTCTATTAAAAAGTTTTCGTCTTTTTCATATTTACTGACTAAAGAAACTGGTTTGACACATTTCCCCTCTAAGACATGTGTGGATGGGAAACTAGCAGCCTTTTCATACCGGTGTTTAGCTGGACGATTTGTTTGTCACCTCCCAACTTTTTCGGGTCGACCAGTAGACATTGAGAGATCAGAAACGGTGTTTTCCTGTAAATGCGTTTGCATCTAGGTCATCCAGTCAACCCTGTCAAAGCACAGCCGATCGGTCACACAACCAATACTGCGTTTTTTATTAGCCTTGTTTGTCGCAGGGTTGTGCAATTGACATGGACTAATCATCAGCGAGTCTCTACTTTGGTAATAGACCGGTTTGTATACCTGGGAAGCTGCATCAGCGGCGGAGGTGTAGGGAATTAAATAGAGGCGTGTATTTCCAAGTCTAGGGCAGTGTTCGCTAATCTGAGACACCTATGGCGACATAAAGGTATTTCCCTGAAACTTAAGGGTTGCGTATATCACACAACGGTGAGGGCTGCATTACTTTATGGCAACGAAACCTGGCCGCTCTGGGTAGAAGACGTGAACCGCCTCCAGGTATCCGACCACCGATGTCTACGTTCAATCGCTCGTACAACGAGGAGGTTAGGAAACGGGTGTTTGGCACTGATTGTCAAACGAGTTCTTTAGTCCAGTCACT